>PNEQ01084591.1:89616-103153 GCA_003012365.1 Medauroidea extradentata
AAAAAAAAAAAAAAAAAAAAAAAAAAAAAAAAAAAAAAAAAAAAAAAAAAAAAAAAAAAATCACATAGGATAAAGACATTGCAGGCTACAATGTCATGCTCATAAAAATTAAGAATAAAGATTATTTGTATTTAAAAAAACTGTAAAACAAAAAAAAATTAATAAAAATAATTTTTAATTTTTATTATTTATTTTTATGAGCATGACATTGTAGCCTGCAATGTATTTATTCACTGTGATTTTTTTAGTTTGGTATATCAGTTGGTTTTAGTGTAGTCCTTAAAACGGAAACAAGCAAAATATGACTAACAAATTATTACACGAAAACTATGAAAGATAAATAAAATTTCGTAAGAGCCAAATTTAGTCACAATTTGTGCCTAAAATAAGAAAAAAATATCTGGTACGAATAAAAAATATATAAAATAGTGATGAAAATTGCGGTAGACCGCGCCCTTAACAGCGTTTATTTATGTAGAGGTGTCACTTGTTTTACTGGGGCAATCTGGACAAGGTAAGAGCGACACCACACGTCTGTTATTAGTTGGCAGAAATCCAAGACGTATAGAGTTATAAAAACAACCCTGACCACGAAGCGGAGCTGCAGGTGTGTACGTCATGTGTTTACTGGTTTCATGGGCTTCGATGTGACGTATATACTTCCGACGCTTTTCTGTCGTTGCTGTTGAATCACTGTTTAACTGGGCCAATGTTAACTCTGGTGCGCTATGACTGAACGTCTGTGATTCGTCTGCTAGACCATGCCACATAACTACTGTCCAATCACAGAAGTGGCAGGGCGCTACACTGGGGATTATGTTGTCTGAGAAGATTCTCCCGATTTTCCACCATTCCTAGAGATTCGTTTATACTATTTCTTGATCTACGCAAAATTGTGGCTCCTATTGTGTTCATTCGACTTTCACTAAACCTTCACTTGACGGAAGACCATAATTCTGATGGCACCACATCTGCAACTAACGTTTACATCACCATCACCACTAAGGGACATATACTCACATACTACGTTGCTCACATTTCCCTTTTATCTTAATAATTCGTGTTTACGTAGCTATAGCACACGACTTGCAACAATTGTGTCGAAGAGAAAGCAAATACAGGGAGGCAAACTACAGCATCATTACCCAGAGCTCCAACCGCGAGATTGAGGGAAATTTTAAACTGAGTCACTTGCCAGAAGTGCAGTAGGACATGATTCTCGATCATCAGAGCCTATAATTTTTGGTGAAAAGAATTTATCAACAACTTGTATCAACACTTAAAGTGCAAATCTATAACCCCGCTTCATTGTCAGTAATTGAATGTTTTTAACTGTTGCAATTCTTAACGTTTTACTGCAAATTTAGGACGTGTGGCATTGCAGTAGTATTATTCTGATAGGTACAGTCTAATGAGAAACGTCCTTTCACAAAGACAAGCTGCCAATAACAATGTAGCAAACCTGCAGAGGTGCACATAAGACATTGAAACAAGAGGGTGCGAAAATTACTGTTTTTTTTTTTTTTACTTGGCGTGGCTGGCTTTGAGCGGCGACTGTTGACAAGTGAAGTATAGTATAGCACAATCACGGTAAAAGTGTTTCTCGTGTCCTCCACGTTATCTCGGGCAGACTTACGTCAAGAGAGCTCCGTTGTTGTTCAGCGATAGCTGCGGGCTTCTCTGATTAAGTTTGTCGGTACTGCGGTAGCTTCGTTTGTTTGTTTCCTCAACAGACCTTCACATACTTATGTCTCGGGAGCATTAAAGTAGTTCTTTGTTCGTCTCTGGTCGGGGATCTTCGCCAGGATTCGAGTAGCCTTCCATCACGCGTCCGTTCTGCGTAAACGTCTACCCCCCCCCTCCTTTTTTTTACCCATGCCTCCTGTGACAATAATTTTAGGTTAGTTTGGATTAGTTTAGGTTAATTTAAGTTAGTTTGATATCTCCAATTGGCTTCATCAAAGGTCGGTTTTTTTTTCATGGTAGGGAAAAACGTCACTTATTGTTATTGCAGTTCCCTAACCTAACGAAAACTGTTCTTCGACTAAGCGAGTAGGATTGTATGGCCTTTACATAACCTAAACTATTCTAATCTAACACATTAATTGTTACAGCGGTAGGGGAAAGGAGGAGAAGAAATCTTTGCGCAGGACAAGGGGTTTGAGGGGTAACTGCTCGAGTCTTGACGAAGTTCCCCGGTCAGTTCTAAGCAATGAACCACTTTTACTTTTATGCTCCCGAGATCTAAGGTCCTCACAGACCAGCGGCAGTACGCTCCAGGCCATCGCCTGCTCGCCACATACCAGCAGTGTTTTCAGTTCGTAGAAACAGTGGAATATTGCGGAAAAATTTTGGGCCAACAAACTCTTGAAAACACTGTACCTTTTTTTTTTTGCCATGAACCATCATTTTCAGTGCTTTCAATACGATTATTTTTTATCCCTCAACGAGAACAGATGTCGAAAATCTATTGCACAATTTTGTTAATAATTGTTTTTGTTAAGCAGTTTAATTTTTAAAAATAAAATTGGTGTATATTTGTTTGGTTAGTTCATTAATGAGAATATACTTATTTGCATACTTAGCAGAAACCATTGTGTATTTTTTCTTTAAAAATTTGTTAACAAGGTAAACACTGTTTTTAGAAAAACTGTGTAACAGTTTTTAATACCTTCTCTCGCTTAGGTTAAAAAAAAATTACTGTAGTAGTAGTAGTAGAAAGGATGGATCATGGCCGTAACACACCAGATTAGTTGAACTGATCCTGACATGTCTTGGTTTGTCACAGACCAACCACAGACATCTACCGTAGAGTGTAAGATAATTTTGGTCAGCGTTCAACATCGAAGTCTTCAGCGCTGGTGAGGAGGGACATGATGTGAGTATAGAGCAGCGCCGGAATGAAGGGGCGGGGGAAACCGGAGATCCCCGAGAAAACCCGACGACCAGCGGCATCGTCCGGCACGATTCCAACATGCGAAAATCCGGGGACTGACCCTGCTGGGAATCTAACCATGATCGCACTAGTAGGAGGCAAATGGCCTGACCATTCTGCCACCGCGGCCAAAAATTCGCCTTTTCTCTCGGACACACGCCAGAATTCAAACAGTTTTAAGTTCGTGTCACTTTCTCAATTTGCCCTTTTCTTATTTGACACTTCCTGGAAAGCTCTAAAGCAATAATAAAGTAGCAAATAAATGTAAGCCAGTGGCAACTCGAGGGTTGTTGGCAGGGAGGGCACAAGTTGCCGAGAACTGTACACTCGTATGAACGCGCCGCCGTGTACCAATGATTAGAGATCTGAAAATTTCGCGTTTTCTTTTAGGCGTAAGCTGAGTTCCAGCAACTATAGGTCTGTATCACGTTCGTAATTGGCCGTTGACTTACTCGACACTTCCTGGAAGTAACTGAGCCAATGATAACATTGTGATAAAATACAGGCCCATTAACTGTGTCAGCGAGCAGCTAATACAGAGCTGTTGTCTGCACGATTTCACAAATACAGAGTAATTATAAAGTCCGTGAAACATTTCATTAAATCGGTACAGCGAAATGGCTGAGAATAACGTAACAAATTATATACTACGTGAAAGAAAAACTCTGAAAGTTTTTTAAATCCATACACTGAAATATGTGTGAAAATAAATACATTTTTGTTGTTTGATTCAATAATTAACAACATATATTTACGATTTGTGTGATTTTGCTGACAGATTGATAGCTTAAAATATGTTATATATAGACTCATTAACTGTACAGCATGTGTTCTATTTGCTCTGCAACTTAAACAATAACAGCACCTAATCGAAACTAACAACAAAAATGCATTTATTTTATATTATTTAATTTTTTGAAACCATAAAATCAAAAATTATTAAATATTTCAAGATTACACAAAATGAAAAAAATTTGAAACAAATGAATAATACGTATTACCATTAGCCTATCAATTTTGTGTTGCTACGATGCGATGTCGCAAGTATTCAAGGTTCTGTGGTAGAGGTGGAACATTTCCTTGATGTATCGCCACAAGAAAAAATCGCAAGGCGTCAGGTCCGGCGATCGTGGTGGCCACGGGAGGAGAACTTGGTCAGCGGCCGCCCCACGGCCTATCCAGCGATGTGGCAGCGTCTCGTTCAGATATTCTCGTACCAAATTGTGGTAACGAGGTAGAGCGTTTTGGTGCTAACTTCAAAAAAACTTTGAGAGTTTTTCTTTCACGTAGTCTATAATTTGTTACGTTATTTTTAGCCATTTCACTGTAGCGATTTAATGAGATGTTTCACGGACTTTATAATTACCCATTATTTTTGGGGGCTAGCCTACGAATTTTAGAGTTCTCTAGCAGTAGCGGATGTCTTATTGGCTCAGTCAAATTGGACAATGAATTCACGTACACATTACAGCCTGCAGCACGAGCAAACCATCTGACATGGTGGGCGTTTGTTGAAACTAATGTTAGAGATGACGGTTTATTGCGGGAAAACTTGATTGTTTTCTGGGTTTCAACACACGATCAGCTCACCAGAAGATTACTGGCTTTAACTTGTGCTTGGAGCTGTTACCCTATTTGACTGAGCCAATTAGAATCCCGATATCGTAATATTTGATGCGTGTCATTGGTCTGCAGACAGTTACGTTATGTCAGAAGTACATCATCGAATCATATATGTTGCAAGAAACCACAGTGTTTTCAAGGATATGTTGGCACAAAATATTTTCGCGACACACCATCATTAGGGCCACGATTTTGTCGCGAAAAATTTTTGCCGCACTTTGTTTCAGTGTCTCACGTGCACGTCGGAGTTTTGCTTCATGGTTATTGGCAGCGTAGGCACGTTTCTTATTTAACTGCACCAATCCGAATAAGATTATTGTGGCTCCGTACATCTGTAATTTGCCAAGGCCAGTGAGAGTAAAATCATCAAATCACAGACGATATAGCGGAGCTGCAGATGTGAACATGACGCACTGGAACCAAATGTTGCACAAATCTTTCCGCCATAAAATCGTGCCTCTAACCATCATCTCTAACTAAGGTTCATTCTACTGCAGGTTAGAAAGATGAATGGTATAAGTTAGGCACATGGAAAATTTCTACCGCTTGAGCGCTGGTAACATTAATGGGTGCAAACTGACAAATCACAGAGCTTTCTTGAATTTTAAGTTAAATAAAGTTAATAATTGAAAACGTGGAATTTGTCAATTTTCACTTTAAGATTAAGTTAAACGACTTCTGTTATTTCCTAGCCTATTTAAATTAAATTTTACTACAGTTTCGTATTTTTCTGGTCCGTTAGCAATAGCAGCGAAACCTAACGGCAGAAATATTCCTTGTACCAAGCTCTCCCATAAGAAAACACATTTTCTATCTAACCTGTAGTAGAATTAATCTTAGTTGAAACATAGCTAGGAGCAAGTCTTCCCGCGGTAAATCACTATCTCTACCGTGTAGTTTTACAAAATTCATGCGATTCGAAAGCAGGCATATTATGTAGCACGTAACTACACATCTGCGTAGATTTAGAAGACATTATCAATAACTAATTTTTCCATGTCCTTTTATTGTATAAAATAATAAAATGTTATCCAAACACTAATGTAGTTGATGTTCTGTTAAGTGTGCGGCATCTTTTGAATGTTCTCTATGTCGGCAAATGTTTTCGGACTTAGGTATTGTTAGAGCCCGGAAAAATTTGCGGATTCAGTGACCGAATGTTAGAATGCGCTGTTCTGTACATACTCAAGATCCGACCATTTGTCCATTAACAGCTACTCAGTGGAACAACAGAGAATGGACGAATAGACGAAACTTGAATGTGCATAGGACAATGGATTCTAGCATGCAGGTACTTGAATCCGCGAATTTTTCCGGGCCCTAGGTATTGTTTAAAATTTTTTTGTCGAGTTTTAATTATATTGTATTTCTGGCAAGCCACGTAGGCCCAAGGTAAGTAAAATATATACGTAGGCCTACTTACTATTGCTAAAGGCCACGTGACTTTAAGTTATAAACTTATAAGTATTATTTTGAAAAATTTCAAGCGAAATACTGTTTGGAATTATCGTTTAACATGAAAATTATAGGTTCGCCGAATATTTACTGTTGACAGAGATCTGGAACATTTTCCGGGTTTAACGACCTTTCCACTGGACTCTATAGTTAGGGGCAATGATTTTTGAGGAAAAGAATTATGCAACATTTCGTTTCAGTGTCTCACGTGAACATCTGCAGCTCTGCTTCATGGTCAGTGATTGGCTGTTATTAACTTTCAACATATTTGGCATCTACCCGCAAATCACAGACGGGTGGTGTCGCAGTTATTTTATTCTCATTGGCTCAGTCAAATGAGTGACGCCTCTACACGAATGTACATGTCAATATCTACGTACCAGAGCTGCACATGTGAACGAGAGACATTGAAACTAAATGTTGCATAATTCTTTTCACCAAAAATCATTGCCTCTATATATAGTCCTATGTACACAGCTACTTGTTTATTGGCTACTGTGTGTCCAACGAAGCAGCGTGGGAGTGAGTGAATGTTGCTTTTTGGCTCGTGTTCCGCAAGGTCGAATTTAATAAACAGTGGTCCAATCGTGGGTGTTACTAGCACGAATATAAGTTCTTAGTTTATCTTGTGTGTAAATTTCGCTTACATTCTCAATATTCTACGGTGACGTGCGCCAGACCGAAATATACCAAGAAATCGGTAATGAATTACAGTATATGTAACTTCGACAGGTAGTGAGTAGAGACCGAAATATTCGCATGTTCACTGCCGTGTAGACTAGCCTCCAAGAACATATATGTATTCAAGTAGACATTATCTGCTCACTGGCTGCTCAATGACGCAGTTATATGGGCCTGCACTTAGTTGCTTCTGTACTATTGGCTAAGCGATTTCCAGGAAGTGTAAAATAAGTCACGGGCCAATTGCGGCAGTGGAACGAACTTACAGCTGCTGAAATTCTAGCTTGGGGCCAAAAGGAAACGCGAATTTTTCAGGTCTCTAGTAGCGAGTGATTCACACCGAAAATAATTTAACCCGCATTTACCTATATTTGTTCGTGCCGAAGATTCGAGGTACGCAGTGTCCTTAAAAGTGGCCTCTCTAGATAGGCACTAACGGTAAGGTTGCCGTTGACCGAAGTATGTAATGCATAGAAACATGCAAAATTCGCGTTATTTTCTGACAACTGACTAGACTTCAAATGACTATAGGCTCGTTCGATGTCTCCCGCTGGCCGATATTATCGTGACCTGCCGCGAAGAATGATTACATGGTAGCGAGGCCAATCTCTGTAAAGACGTAACACACGTAAATTATAACTAGAGACATGCAAAATTCGCGTTATTTTCTGACAGCTGACTAGACTTCAAATGACTATAGGCTCGTTCGATGTCTCCCGCTGGCCGATATTATCGTGACTTGGCGTGAAGAATGATTACATGGTAGCGAGGCCAATCTCTGTAAAGACGTAACACACGTAAATTATAACTAGAGACATGCAAAATTCGCGTTATCCTTTGATAGTAGGCTAAACTTCACTTTCCTATACATAACAGAGCATATTCTGCGTTTCAATTGGCCACGAACTTTGATGTATTGTCATTTACGTGTGTTACGTCTCTAGCGTGTAAGCATTCTCCGCGGCAAGTCACGACAACATCGGCCAACGGGAGACGTCGAACGAGCCTATAGTCACATGGAGTCTAATCAACTGTCAGAAAATAACGCGAATTTTGCATGTCCTTAATTATAACATATAAAAGTTCGTGGACAATTGAGTTGCAGATTATGCTCTGTTATGTATAGGAAAGCGAAGTTTATTCTGATACAAAATGATAACGCGAATTTTGCATGTCTCTAGTAATGCATTATCGCCTCTCCGCGCAGTCACTCAGATGGCGTGCAGTACTTCACTATTATCCTTCTTCCTACGGGACTTTAAGCGGTGACCACAATATTTTACTTGCGAGCAGCATAGTTCAAAGTCTAACGCTTGTTTCTATAGTTGTTTGTTTGCATACGGTTGATATTTTTACAGAAACGGCAGTCTGGTAAAGCCATTTTTGACAGTTTTGAGTGGCCCGAAAATTAGGTTTATAATATATATGCCGAATTTTTAAACCTGTAGCAACATAGTTTGAAAAGTGTGTTATTTTCGTAGAATTACAAATGTAATGTGCGTTAAATACTTTCGTCAAAAAATAGCAGTAACTCGCATTTGAAACGCAGGTATGGACGCCCCTTAAAATATAGAAGACATAAATACAAAACGAATATTATATGAGATAAAAGTTTAAGAAACATGTAACAAATATGATGTCATCGTTTTTAGTAAAACTTCTTGTAAATGTGTATAATATGTAGGCTTGTTTTGAACTCCTTGCATCACGGCCGTTAATTGCTTGCAGGTGTTTTAAGCATAACTAGATATCTGTATGGGCCGGTATTTTTCATCAAAATATCTTTACACCACTTTGTTGCAATGACTCTCGAGCACGTCAGCAGTTCTGCTATAGTGATTATTGGCAGCGTGTCGTTGAGGAAAGGCGTCAATTGTTTGTAGGCCCGTAACAAGATTTCTGAAGGCCTGGTGCAGAGAATTGTTTGGGGCCCCTAACGTCTAAGTAAACATTTTAAGAACAATTATTGGTCGACAACTTTGTTATTTATTGTAAATGCAATAAATGCACATTATGCATTAATATTATATTATGTGTTACAGATCCTTCCAACAATGTTAACATAGTAACTATGTTAATAAAGACGGATTTTACAGCTGGAAAATAAAATGAAACTATTTTTTTCCCTCAGAGTTTAGGGAAGGGGCTGGGGATCCATTCCGGCGGGTCCCGGGGAATTCTGCCACTTTTGCTCTCCCGCCCCCTTGCTGCGACCCTACTTATTTGAGTGTACCAGCGATAGGAAGGCTACTGCAACATCGTAAGTCTGTAATTAAATGGTAGTACCACAAGATGTTGAGAGTTAAAAACACCCTATTATTGCCCACGAAGCAAAGTTGTATGTGTACACGTAAGGCACTAAAACAAATTTGGGTGAAAATATTTAAGCGAAAACTACCTGTCCCTGGGGGACCGAAAAAAAAGTTGTGTTTTCATTAGGGCACGAGCTTTATTTCAAGGAGTCATAGGTCCTAAGTCCATATAATTTCGTGAATTGAAACGACCTAGAGGGTGCTGAGCCAATATAGAAGAAACAAAGGATATTTTATTTCTAACGAAATAATTGACCTTACAGATAAAAATACACACAATTTGTACACCCAGATAAAGTGATAAATTACTCAACTGTTCCTACCTCCATAAACAGTGTGATGCTTAATGCAACCTTCTCCCACTAATTAATTTTACGTATAAATTTATTTTGCTGACGCCTCGATTCAAGAGAGGGTGCTCGATTTTTACGTGCGCAAGTAGATATTACATTTATAAAAATCGACTATATTGCTTAAATTCCTTCAACAACTAGAAAAGAGGTGGTGATCTTCAAGCAGATTCTCTTGAATCATAGCTAAGAATACTTTTGATAAAGTCACCTATCAAACAAAAACAAACTAAAATAGATTCATCCGTTTAGTAGCTAAGATGCCACAGCCATACACACAGATATAGATAGATACACACGTTAAACTTATAACACTCTTTTTTTTTCGTTGGGGGTTAAACATGGCGATATTCAATCGTTTTGTGAACCATAACAATATACTTGTAGAGACAGAAGTTTTAATATTTTTAATGTATAGTTCCCTTTGGTTAACGACGTTCTTTTTTGTTTCTATGAGCGTTTCTCATATATAACTACTTAACAGTAAAAAATAATCGGTGAGGATTTGTGAAGGTGATGTGATTGCTAACACTTCCTTTAGTTCCCCCCATCACGGCCCTATGGTTGCGTGCGCCACTGAATTCAATCATACCTGCGGTATCACATTGTCAATGCGTACCTGCTGTAGGCCCTACGTATATGCTTGAGTACACATATACGTTCTTGGAAGCTAGCCTACAGGTCAATGAACCCGCGAATTATTTTCTGTCTCTAGACACACCCTGGTCACATACTAAATAGTAATACAGACGTGAAATAACTTTGCGGCTCGTTTGATATAGGCGAACTTGGCCGCTGATTGGCTGTCTGTGGCTGTAGACTCCAGCCCCGTGTCTGTTTGGCTCCTGCATGTTACTACAGGTTTCCTATTGGCCTGGCTGCCGACTAGCAGAGCAGCTGCTTCACGCTGATTGGCAGTAGGTGTTTCCGCCATGTTGCTGGCCAGGGAAGCCATTTTGCTGGTGTGTGTGACTGAGTTCGCCTTCCTGCAGACTATTTTAGTTCTGTATTCCTAAATATTCTGTGCCCTGGTGCTCCACAAAACCGGGCCAAGTAATTGAAGAAGCAACTCCGGCGACACTGTACAAAAAAAAAAAAATTTCCAGAGTAGTATTGAAAGTTTTTCATTGACACACACTTATTTTTTTTATTTGGTTGTACTTTTTTTTTTTAATTGAAATTATTCCATTTATGTAATTTTATGTTGTGCATGTATACTATTGACCGAAGCATACCATGCTCATTTATGGTTTTATATTATCGTCAGTTTTCTTCGACAGACATCTGCATTGCATTGAGGTGTGTCCAAATCTATATATAGTCATGCCCCCTCATTGTAAAAATATTTAAAAGAAAATAGGTCACTTTTGCTTCAGCATGTATATACAACAAATAATAGCATTGTGTGGTGACAACTGTATAAGTCGGACTGTTTAAAATACTGTATATGAATGTTATCAATAATGTTTGGGAAAAAATTACCATGCCTACTTTCCTAATGTCCCTATACCTGTGGTGGTAAATTTACAAATAATTTTTTACTGTGATACTTCTCTCAGACGCCCATGAACAAGAGAGAGGAGATTGCGTGGTCACCTTCACGGTCCGCCTAGTCGCACGCTCAGGAAGGACCTTGGCTGGCAGCTCGTGAAGGATACAAAGCGAGGTACGCCACTGTGCGGAACGAACAAGGCAGACTGAAATTGTACTTACCGGCGACGGGAGTCGAACCCAGGGTGCTTCGAAATATTACTTCAGGGCACGGTCGTAGAAGAACAGGTCTGGACACTCGCCTATCTACCAGTGTATTTTGCTTGATGCCCTTGTTGTTTGGCTGTAGTTCGTCAAGTTACCGAGAATGTTGTACTTTTTGGCGCTGTAATCCAGGCGGTCGGACTCATACTCCACCCACTTTTTTCAATTGTTAACATTATAAAGTAAATAAAGATTTCTGAAGACATGATTTAAAATTTTAACCAAAGAAGTATTTCATTAAAAAAAAAAAAAAAAACATATTGATAAATATTTTATCTTAGTGGGAGGGAGTGGGCGGAGTTTGAGCTCGACAGCCCGAATTACAGCGCCAAAAATGTATAGTATTAACGGTAACTTAGTGAACTACAGCCGAACAACAAGGGGGTCAAGTTTCCAGGCGAGTGTACAGACCTGTTCTTCTACGACCGTGCTTCAGGGAGACGATTTTGACACCGAGGATCTCTCGCTTCTACCGCCGCTTCATTCCGCTGCTCCATACTCTCATGTCACCCCTCAAGAGCGCTAAAGACCTAAATGCTATCCAAAATATCTTCACATATAATGTGGTTTCAATGCCATATGTGCTCTGCACATCAGCAGCTCTGCTTCATGGTCAGTAATATGATGTACATATCTCAAATATCGTGGGATTCTACAGGCAAATCAAAGAAGTAGGGTGTCACAATTGCCTTATACTGACTGGTTCAGTCAAATGTGACACGTGCCTGAGCAAAGACACACTGCCAATAACCATGAAGCACAGCTGACGATGTGCAAGTTTTGCATTGGAACAAAATGGCGCAACCATTTTTTCGCGAAAAAAAAATCGTTGTTCATACAGTCACAGATGTTAGATGTACTTAGAGACAATGATTTTTTGTCAGAAGAATTTTCCAACATTTTGTTTCATTGCCTTACGTACATATCTGCAGCTCTGCCTCATGATCGGTAGTGACTGGATGTTTTTAAATCTCATAGGTTCAAGGGTTCTATCCGCAAATCACAGACGTGTGGTTTCGCAGTAACATTGTTCTGATTGGCACAATCAAATTAGCGACACTTCCGCACTGATACATTCCTCCAATAACCATGAAGCAGAACTGCAGATGCTCACGTAAAGCAGTGAATCAAATTGTTGCAAAATTCTTTTCACAAAAAATCTCTCACTTTATGTATACTTAAGAAAGTGATCCGGAAATTTCGCTAATTAATGAGAGGAGGAGTTGGATTTCGATCTCCTGTACCTGTATGTCACTTTCGCCATTACCAGATACCGCCATTTGGGGTAACTTGCAATACCTGTGGTAACTTGAAACAATATTACAAGAATTTTTATTTCACACATGTCGTAAGAGACAAAACAAAAATAAATGACACATTAACAACAGGAGCCATGTAATATGATCAGAATAACATTTAATTTAAGGCACCCAAATATATATATAATAAACATTCTTGAAATATATAATTACAAGTTTCTCCAGATGTTGTAAATTCCGTATATGAAGGTATCTAGTAATGGTGAAAATAACATAAAGATACCCGAAATTTTCACGTAATTATCATACGAAAGACTTAACTCTAAGTTACTGAGTGCTCATCTGACATCTGTCATTGGCCGACAGTTTGTGTCGCAAAAAGATTTTCCCATAATTTTGTTTCATTGCCTTACGAGCAAATCGACAGCTGTGCTACATGATTATTGGCTGTGTGTCTTTGTTCAGACACATCTCTCATTTGACTGCGTAAATCAGACTAAGGTTTTTGTGTCTGTGATTTATCAGTAAGAATTTCAAGACAATGGAGAGTTTAAAACATACAACCGCTGGCTATGAAGCTGCGCTGCAGATGTGCACATAAGGCATTGGAACCGAATTGTGCAATATTCTTTTCACCACAAAATCGTGTCTTTACGAACGTTTCAGATCAACCGCAAAATGCCCACTATCTTGAAATGCCAGCAGACAAAGAAACGAAGGCCCGAATAACGTCACGGAGTATGTTCGGTTGAGTATAGACCAGTAAATTCAAGGTTATCGCCAAGTAATAAAGTTAATTTTGCATGACTGTAATTATTGGGTTCACAGCCCATTTGACTCGTCCTTGAGGGCTCTGAAACACAAAAAAAAAAAAACTGCTCATGAACACGACCTATTGTGCTGCTTTCTCATATAAACAACTTACTACTTATTATAACAGCAAGAAATGATCAAGTAGCTGAGGTCATAGTGCAAACATGACAGTGGAGTCAACCGACAGGTCTTTGAACCCGCGGTGTAGGTACAGTCGACTTAGAAGTTTCATCGGCGCATTCTAATAGGTGCACATAATTTACAAATTACTCTTGACTTTAGCAAAAAAAAAAATTCTCCCGGGTTGTTTTAATGCTTCATACGCACATCTGCAGGTCTTGCTTCGTGATCAGA
>PNEQ01084591.1:103253-123828 GCA_003012365.1 Medauroidea extradentata
TGGCAGCGTGCCTTTGAACTGTGACGTTTCTCATTTGACTGTACCAATCACAATAAGGTTACTGTAACACCACACGTCTGTGATTTGCGTGTAAAACCCCACGACACACGAATGTCAAAACATCCAATCTCTGACCGCGAAGCAAGTCTGCAGACGTGCACACAAGTCACTGACACAAAGTGAGGCAAATTTCTTTTCGTGAAAAGTTCATGTCTCTAGTGATCAGTGTTTGGATGCTTGTAACTTAGCGTCCAGGAGTTGTCCCAGCCAATGACATAACCTTATTCTGATTGGCCCAGTCAAACGAGTGCCGTCTCTGCACAAAGATACGCTGCCAATAACCACTAAGGAGAGCTGCATTGGAGCAGATAGTTCAAATATATTTTCGCGGAAATCACACATACCACACGTAGCATGCGAAAAATCGGGTTGACACTTCCGTGAATCGAACCCCTGATCGCCGTTGTGGGAGGCGGGTCGTCTAACCACTCAACAGCCGCGACCTATATGCGACGAGGAATCTGATGTGTTGTAACATTAATTAAAAACGATTTAATAGTACCCCATAATAATTCAGGAAATATCGACAAGACAGTTTAGTGTATCGTGTTCACATTTGTATTAACACAATATGGAGTCTTCTGACACAGAATAAATAATGCTATCAGAAGCGACATAGTGTAGTTTTTTCATTGTCACTATCGTATCAGCTCTCGGCGAGCGCCGGTATATAAAAAAGAAGCTGCGTTGATTCGAGTTTCTTGTTTATATAACGACTTGTAGTGTTTGAGACATTGTAAATAGTTTGTATACTAATTAAATATTTAGAAATCGTAAAGGTGACGGTTCGAGGTTCATTTTCATAGAATAAATAACTTTAAGTTGCTTAAAGGAACTTTTAGGACCTTGTTAGTGTATCTTCCCAGACCGTGCTTGCGTGATGCTTCCCCCACAGATTACAAAATATGGCCTACCAAACTTCTCTGTAACTAAATATTCACGAACTCTGACACCATGGCAATCCAGAGAAAAAAACGAGTTCGAAAATAACCAAGTCATGTTGCTTCTATCACTACGTATTTATTCTGTAATACTGCCAGGAGAGAACGTAATGCTTGGGGCAGGGGAGTCGTAAAAGGAGGGGGGGGGGGAGGAGACGGAGGTGACACGTCCCCCCAAAAAAAATTTTCGTAGTTTTTAAGATTTTTTAAGATTAAGATTTCCTTCAGTTGTATATTAAATATTTTTTTTGCAGGAACTCTTTAAACAGCAGCATTTTGCACCTTCAAATATAAAATTTCATTGTGGAGGACCCCTACACACCCCTTCATTACGTAGGTTATATGTACACTTTCTCTACCAGTGACGTCCCCCCCCCTCAAAATCAAATGCTTACGACGCCGATGCTTGGGGACAGGAAAATTTCCCGATTTCAGAGACCCTTATGCTAGAATCCATTGTCCTATACGCACACAAGCCCCGTATATTAGTTCATTGTCTGCTGTTCCACTGAGTAGCAGCTAGTTGACAAATGGTCGGGGCTTGAGTATGCATAGGATAGGATGTGAAATGATTTCGAAGGTTTTTTTGTTTTGGAATTCTTGATTGGGAGTTGATACGAGATACCCCGTACAAGATTTAATTTGGAGTCCTCAAAATGCTGCTGTAATATCGTTTAAGGGGCCTCCCTAGATAGAAAGCGTTTGTGTGTGTGAGGCAGGAGTGGTAAGAGTGCCATTGACTGACATATGTAATGTATTATCGCCTCTCCGTGCAAGCCACTCAGATGGCGTGCAGTGATTTACTATTGTCCTCTTTCCTATGTGACTTCAAGCGGTGACCACAATGTTTAATTTGTGGCTAGCATAGTTAAAAGTCTTACGCGTGTTTATATCGTTTTGTTTTTCAAATCCTGTTGTTATTTTCACAGATACGGCAGTCTTAACAAAACATTTTTGGTCATTTTGAGGGGCCCGAAGAATGATGTAAATAAAAGTGCTGAATTTTTAAAACTATAATGACGTAGTTTGAAGTGTGTGTTCTTTTCGTTGATATACAAATATAACCAGCGTCTGGTAGTTTCGTCAAAAAATAATAATTGCAAGTAGCTTCAACGCATTTCAAACGCAGTTAGGGAAGCCCTACCTGTAGAGTAAGTAGATATATATTTGCTCTAAAGAAAAATTTGTTTTAAACACTCGCTACCTATCTCTATAGGCCGTTAACGTCACCAGTAAACCATGTCTTGCCGTATTCTAGACAGTTGCTGATACTAGTGAAGTAAGACACCCGAGCGCAGTAAAACCTTGAAAGCCTTGAAAACTAACTGCGTAGACAATAACCAAGAAATCCTGTTATAGTTTGTGTCTCGGAAATTAGTTCACAAATAAATATTTTGTACAAAAAACAAACAATTTAAGTGTGTAGCAATGCGCGGATGTTGCTGTGAAATTACTAATGTCAAATAGGAGAACAGTTGGTATGTTATCCGAAAAACCTTGAAAAAAAATTGTACCAGAGTATATGGTACAAATATAAAACATTTTTTCAAATTTGATTGCCCCTGCACAAAGGTGTTCATACGTATGTTAAAAAAAAAAAAAAAAAAAAAAAAAAAAAAAAAAACTCTTGTTTGCTGACATTTTCGGTAGCTCATAATTTCAAAGTAGACCTACATTCCGAAAGAAAAGGAATTCACCAGCAATTTTACAAAACAGGAAGTGTGAGGTACTGAATGTTGGGAACTTTTAGTATTATCTGCCTTTATTTGGTATACAGTACACGGTAATAATGTTCATTTAAACCACAATAAAATTTTTCTTCGACACTGATTAGCTTGGAGTAAGGAAAAATTGACTTAACAACAAGAAACAAATACATAGGCCTACGTTTCTTCATATTTTTTCCTTGATTAAGTTTTTTTGCAAACATTTTTATTTCATTTGTATTAACATATATTTTAAATCTTCTCTTAAAAAAAACGACTAACTTTACCGTTGTGATGGTTCTTTAACCTGGGTTGGATTACTTCAGCTGGGATGGTTCCTTAGGATTGATAGTTCCTTATGCTGGGGTTGATTCATAAGATGGAATGGTTCCTTAAGCTGAGATGGTTGCTTAAGCTGTGATATTTTATTGAGCTGAGAGCATTTCTTAAGCTAGGATTATTACTTAAGCAGGGATGATTACTTAATCTGTGATATTTTATTGAGCTGAGAGCATTTCTTAAGCTAGGATTATTACTTAAGCAGGGGTGATTACTTAATCTGTGATATTTTATTGAGCTGAGAGCATTTCTTAAGCTACGATTATTACTTAAGCTGGGATGATTACTTAAGCTGTGATATTTTATTGAGCTGAGAGCATTTCTTAAGCTAGGATTATTACTTAAGCTGGGATGATTACTTAAGCTGTGATATTTTATTGAGCTGAGAGCATTTCTTAAGCTAGGATTATTACTTAAGCAGGGATGAGTACTTAAGCTGTGATATTTTATTGAGCTGAGAGCATTTCTTAAGCTAGGATTATTACTTAAGCAGGGGTGATTACTTAATCTGTGATATTTTATTCAGCTGAGAGCATTTCTTAAGCTAGGATTATTACTTAAGCTGGGATGATTACTTAAGCTGTGATATTTTATTGAGCTGAGAGCATTTCTTAAGCTAGGATTATTACTTAAGCTGGGATGATTACTTAAGCTGTGATATTTTATTGAGCTGAGAGCATTTCTTAAGCTAGGATTATTACTTAAGCAGGGATGACTACTTAAGCTCTGATATTTTATTGAGCTGAGAGCATTTCTTAAGCTAGGATTATTACTTAAGCAGGGATGATTTCTTAAGTTCTGATATTTTATAGAGCTGAGAACATTTATTAAGCTAGGATTATTACTTAAGCAGGGATGATTACTTAAGCTGTGATATTTTATTGAGCTGAGAGCATTTCTTAAGCTAGGATTATTACTTAAGCTGGGATGATTACTTAAGCTGTGATATTTTATTGAGCTGAGAGCATTTCTTAAGCTAGGATTATTACTTAAGCTGGAATGATTACTTAAGCTGGGATGATTTCTTAAGATGTGATAGTTTCTTAAGAGTGCGTCGTAGACAAATAAACGCTGAAAACATCAATTGATTTCTACGCTTTTTTCGAAGCCAATATGGATAAAATACTCAATGACAATCCTAGATAATGATATTTGACAACTTTATGAGTAAATATTTATCCAGAAATACTAATTCGTTACGCGTGATCTCTTGCGCCGCAGTTAAATACACGAGGTTCCGGCGTCAGAGATTGTGCCTCAGACGTTCGTAACACTGGAAATAATTTAGTTCAAAACGTTGACTGAAACTATTGTCTAGGATTGCTATTGTTTAATTTTCTCAAATTGGCTTCAAGAAACCTACAGTTACAGGTTACAGCTTTTAGCGTTGAATTATGCACCACGCCCTATTAGGCTGAGATAATTTCGTAAGCTGGAACGATTACTTAGGATGGGACGATTCGTCAGGCTTGGATGATTCCTTAAGTTGTGATGGTTTCTCAATCTGGGATGGTTTCTTGATCTCAGAGCGTCCTTAAGCTGGGATGGACGGCGAGGTCTACCGCAATTTTCTTCACCATTTTTTTTATTTTTTATTTGTACCAGATATATATTTTTTTTATTTTAGACACAAAATGTGACTAAATTTGGCTCTAATGAAATTTTTTTATCTCTCATAGTTTTCGCGTAATGGCGTGTTAAAATCATACTTAGAACGTTTCCGTTTTAACGACTACACCAAAACCAACTGATATATATAACTCAAAAAAATCACAGCGGATAAAGACATTGCAGACTACAATGACATGCTCATAAAATTAAAGAATAAAAATTATTTGAATTAAAAAAAATCTTGAAACCGAAAATAAAAATTTTAAAAATTCAATATAAGGGCGAGAAGAGTAGTTCGAAACTTAGCACCTCCGGTATTTTTTTTTTTTTTTTTGTTTTCAAAATAATTTCATATGAACGTCCTTTATTCAAAAGTAATTTGATAAATACGTTCAGTGTAATTAACGAAGTACAATAATCATTTTAGTTCTTTTTTTTATTAAAAGTACAACTACAAAGACGGCTATTCCTTGTAATTTTACAAACATATACTTTGTATTTTATTACAAGGACAACCATTGTAGTTTTACAAGGAATTTCTATGGCATCTGAGTTTCAAAACATTTATTTGTAAAAGTACAACAATTTTTTACAGTGTACTGGTCAGTGAACCCTCTAATTTTGCCGGTTTTACTGATAAATATAGCAAAGAGTTTGAGGTGAAACATTTTTTTTTGCACCTTGTAGTTTTAATGCATTAGTGCACACATACAGCTGTGCTTCACTGTTATTGGCAGAATGTATTTGAGCAGAGGTGCCGCTCATTTGACTGTGCCAATCATAACGAGGTTACTGCGACACTAGACGTCTGTGATTTGCCAGTAGAACCCCAGGACATCTGAAAGTTAAAACATCCTATCAATGACCATGTAGCAGAGGCTGTTGTGTATAAACATTATTGAAACCAAGTGGTGCAAAAATCTTCGCCTCAAAATTGTAGCTCTACTGATAAACTATCAGTAGAGACAGGAAAATTTCGCAGATTCAACAACCTGCACGCCAGAATCCACTCTTATGTCTACTCAAGCCCCGACTATTTCTCCATAAGATGTTACTGCGACAGCATATAGAATATACATGTACTAGTACAAAGCCCTAAAGTTATAATTAATTTAAATTTTACAAATAATAAACGTATTAGAATGTTCCTATAAAAAACAAATAAAATCAAATATAAGATAATTTTCTTTACTTTTTTTTATTTTTTTTTATTTTTTTTTTATTTTATTTTCCAGGGTCCATAAGGAAAGACCCTAATGAATAGAGACAGGAAATTTCGTGAGAAGATTTTTGCAGCACTTCGTTTCAGTGCCTTACGTGCGCACCTTGCATCTCTGCTTCGTGGTCAGTGATTGGATGCCGTAACACCCAGCGTCCTGAAGTTAAACCCGCAAAGCACAGAAGTCGTGTGTAGCAGTTATCCATGTACTGATTGGCACAATCAAATGAACAACGACTCTGCACAAAAACACTCTGCCAATAGCAAAAAGTTGAGCTGCAGGTGTGCACGTAAGGCACACAAACAAAGTGGGGTAAAAATCTTTACCCAAAAAATTTCCGTCCCTACTAATGAATAAATTTAAAAGTATAAATATTTTCTGTGTGTATGCTTGAATACCCTGATATTTTTAACGGAAGGAAATCAGATACTTTTTTTCCAAGTGGCTCCACCTGAAAATATCGTAAATTTATTAATTTAATTATTTATGATTTATTTGTGCTTTCATATATATATATATATATATATATATATATATATATATATATATATATATATATATATATATATATATATATATAATCTAATAACAACAGTCAATTAACGAATAACTGGGGCTTGAGTATGCATAGGATTCTAGCATGTGGTCATTGAATTCGCGAAATTTTCCTGTCCCTATCAGTCACCTGTGTGCCTTGTTTTTTAAAAATAAAAATCGAAGAGTCTGAACTTTCATAACAAGAGTTAGAAGCGATCGTGTTCAATTCGGTTGTACACAAGACACCTTTTTTTGTTCACAAAATTTAAAGAAGCCGTAGTTTTTTTATGGACACTAGAAATACCTTGAAACTATACACTTGAATGTTTCCTCCTTCAGTGGCAGAGTAATACTAGTACATTGTTAGAGCTACTGATTTTTGGTGAAAAAATTTTGCTCCATTTTATTTCAGGGCCTTGTGTACACATCTGCAGTTCTGCTTTATAGTCACTGATTGGATGTTTTTACTTTTCACGTAGCTTGTGGTTCTACCAACAAATCACAGGCGTGTGGAGTTGCAGTAAACTTATTCCGATTAGCACATTCTAATATGAGAAGTAATTTTACAAAGACACACAGCCAATAGCGATGAAGTAGAGCTGCAGATGTGTACGTAAGACACTGGAACAAAGCGGTGGAAAATAATGTTCACAAAAACTTCCTGTTCCTAGTCATTACTTTTCTGTTAATATAATATTCTGTTTATATATATGTATATATACATATATATATACATATATATACATACTTCTGTTTCCTTGAGATTGAATTCCCATCGCGGTAACGGAAATATGTTATTCCCCGAGAAAAGAAAGTTTGGGCTACACATCTATGTCGAGAGCGTAAATTCAAAATTAACGAAATGTTGTGAGTTGCTGTCTTGAAGCGAAGTTTGACATAATTAACAGGCATTCTCGTTAACCATTATACTGCATTATATGTGCTCAGCGTAGTGCTGTCTACTTGCCATTTATTTCCCGTTACAGCAACGGGAATGTGTTATTTGCAGAGAAAATAAAGTTTTCCTTCACATATAGATAGAGAGCGTAGTTTTGAAAATAATGAAATGTACGTAGTGAGGGTAAATATCAATTACCATTACTCATCGTGTACCGCCCATACTATTGATTTTAGATGTATAGTACGTTGATGAAAAATGTTTCTATATACGTTAGAAGGAGTCGTACGTAAAGGAAATTGTAGTTTTCTAACTTCTAACTTTTCCTTTTTTCCGTTAGGTTATGTTATATTGGTTAGGTAAGGTTAGTTTAGGTTGGTTACCGAGGTTCGGTTATTTTATCATGAAGTTTTCCATTTTTCATTAGATTTGATAGGGTTAGGTTACCTAACCTTACTTAAGGTAACCTAACCTAACATTACCTAACAAAACGCAGCATGGAAAACTTAATACTAAAATAACAACCTAACCAAAACTAACCTTACCTAACTCAAACTAACTTAAACTAACCTAAACTAACTTAAACTAACCTAACATAAACAAACCAATATCAAATGGTACGAAGTTATTTAACTACAATTTTCTATACGTACTGCTACTTCTAACGTCTCTAGAAACTTTTCATTAATAAACTATACCTAGAAACACTGGTAAATCGCGGGAAAAGTTGATTGTTTGCTAGGCTCAAACATGCTATGTGTAGGGCCCGGTAGTTTTTGCGAAAAGAATTTTGCCGCACTTTGTTTCAGTACCTAACGTGCGCACCTGCATCTCTGCTTCGTGGTCAGTGATTGGATACCGTAACACCCAGCGTCTTGAGGTCAAACCCGCAAATCACAGACGTGATGTGTGGCAGTTATCCGTGTACTGATTGGCACAGTCAAATGAATAACGACTCTGCACAAAAACACTCTGTCAATAACCATGAAGTTGAACTGCAGGTGTGCATGTAAGACACTGAAACAAAGTGGGGCAAAAATCTTTTCGCGAAAACTACCGTGCCCTAGCTATGTGTAACACTGAAGGTTTTGCACCTATATTGGCTATCGTATATATGAAGCACTGTGTCCCTCTTCAACAGACCCTATTAGAACTGTACAGTTTTAACACAGAATGTGTGTGATTTGCCAGAAAACTGTTCACACGTGTCACGATTGAGCTACTACAGTTTATTGGAGTCTATGTTAAATATTTTCGCGATTTCCCAATGCCTCTAACTATACCTCTAAATTTTGTTTGACCGGTACACGATGGGTAGTGATTCATGAAATTTACCCTAGTCAGTTGTTGCCTTCAAGAGAAGTTGACATCACCAACAGGTATGCTCGTAAAATCGCACAAACTGCCCGGTGTTAGTTCCTACAATATTTGTTGCTACTGCGAACTGTGTAAGAATAGATATGAAGCAAAAAGGAAATGAATTCAGACGCCTACTAATGACATAGCTGTTGTGTGTGTGACGTCGTGTGGCGGAGAAAGTTGGTCGTCCTTGACATCGTGTTAATGCGCGGGTAGATGACCGGGTCTATATATATTCTCTCTCTCTCTCTCTCTCTCTCTAGAGGACTGGTTCGCGTTGAGAAGTTCACTACAAAAACAGTTCGCACCGGACCACGGCCGTAGAAGAACAGGTCCGGACACTCGCCTGGAAACTTGACCCCCTTGTTGTTTGGCAGCAGTTCACCAAGTTACCGAGAGTGTCGTGCTTTATTGGCGCTGCAATCAGGGCGGTCGAGCTCAAACTCCGCCCACTTCTCTCCCACTTTTTCCAAACGTATTTTTTTTTTATCAATTTATAAAATACTTCCTTCGCACACAAACATAAATCATGGCTCCAGCAGTCTTTATTTACTTTATAGTGGAAACGCTGGAAAAAAGTGGGCGGAGTTTGAGCCCGACCGCCCTGATAGCGCCAAAGACGCATAATATTCTCGGTAACTTGACGAACTACATCCAATCTACAAGGGGGTGAAGCAAAATACATTGGTAGATTGGCGAGTGTCCAGACCTGTTCTTCTACGACCGTGCACCAGACTAATAATCAGGGACTGGATTATTTCGGAAATTGATTTTAGAACGTTCATGATATTCAAGCGCCCGTTTCAGATTAGACCACAACTGAGCACAGTTATACAAAAAGGAACCGTACCACAAAGGAATTAATTTTTATTTACCCATACATACAGCCATAGGTTTTTGGTAAATACAATTTTGCACAAGTTTGTTTCAGTGTCTTGCGAGGACAGCTGGAGCTTCGTAGTTAGTGATTGGGAGTATTTAATTCTCAGTGCTTTGGGGTTCTGCCGGCCAATCTCAGACGAGTGGTGTCGCAGGAACTTTATCCTGATTGGCGCAGTCAAATGAGATACACCTCTGCACTAAGACTCGCCGGCCAAAAACCAGAGGTGGATCTTTGTCGAGGGGAGGGGGCGGGGAGGGGGGAGGGACTGCCCCGGGCGCCGGGTTCGAGGGGTGCTGGTGCTGCCGAAAATGTTTACTTGGAAATGAAATGCAAATGAGTGTAAAAAATATACAATATCTACAAATATTTAGACTATTACTAGTTTTGTATTTTTATGAACCTTGAACACCATGTAATGTTATAAATACTGTATTTGTAATTGGAATGCACACTTAAAACATTGCTAATGGTGTTTAATAAGTAGGGACCCTGGTTTTCCGCGAACACATTTTTGCCCCAGTTTGTTTCAGTTCCTTAGGTGCACATCTGCAATTTTGCTTCATGGTTATTGGCAGCGTGTCTATGTGAAGAACCGAATAACATTTGTCTCAGCCAATTTCAATAAAGTCTCTGCAACACCTCACGGCTGTGATTTGCAGGTAGAATCCCAAAGCTCGAGAGAGTCAAAATATCCAGTCACTGACCACGAAGCAGTACTGCTGATGTGCTGATGCTGAAACAAAGTGGGGCAAATTCATATCGCAAAAATCCAGGATCACAGACGAAATAGTAATACAGACGTGAAATGACGTGGCGGCTCGTTTGATAATTGCGAACTCCGCCGTTTATTGGCTGCCCGAATCTGTTGGTACCTGCCCCGTGTATGTTTGGCTCCTGCATGTTACGGCAGGTTTCCTATTGGCCTGGCTGCCGGCTAGCAGGGCAGCCGCCTTACGCTCATTGGCGGTAGGTATTTCCGCCATGTTGCTGGCCAGGAACGCCATTTTGCTGGCGTGTGTGACTGAGTTCGCCGAACTACCAGCTATTTCACTTCTGTTTTCCTAAATATTCTGTGCCAGGATCAATATTAATAAATGCATGTAGTATGTATTTGTACTAAAATTTTATTCCGTTGTTTACGCGAGCGCAAAACAATGTATGCAAAATACTGATAGAAAAAGGGCGTGGGAAAGGAGTGGGGGGGGGGGGGGTGGCGAATCACAATAAATTCTTGCCCCAGGAGAAGGAAAGCCTAGATGCGTCCCTGCCCATAACCACGGCGTAACGCATTGAAACAAACTTCAACTTAGTTTACTATGCAGATTACTTTTAATATAATTCCTTTACGACGCAATTCTTCACATTTAAAAAACATGTTTTTGTCACAGTATAAGAAAATATCTTTGTAGAGTGCAGGTCACTCTCTTTAGCTTCAGGAATAGACCTTCATCCTGAAATTTAAAATTAAAATTCTGTGAACAATTTTTTTAAATACAAAAAATGTTTTATTTTGTGGTTTTATATTCTAGCCTCACCGTCGTTGTTCAGTGTGAATTATTTCAGTATGGTAAGTCAGTTGGTTTTAGTGTCGGTCTGAAAACCGTGAGTAAACTCTGACTTTGACAACCAATTATGCAAAAACATTTTCACGAGAACAAAATTTAGCCACAATATTAATGTTGCAAGAAATCGCCGGGACAGCTATAAAAATAAAATAAATAATGAAAATTGCTATCTACCGGGCCTTTAGAGACAATTTTCGAGCGGAGTTCTGAAATTAATGAACTAACTGCCAAAAAGGTTTGTCAGAATGCGAAGGAAACACAGCGCTACAAAAGCTTACGACGCTCATACAATCTATTACTCAAAATTATTGGTACTTCTCTCTAACAGCATAATAAAATGGCACTGACACGTAGTTTATTTTGATGTATGAAACAAATTTTATTGTCCGTTTTGGGACTTAAATCATTTTAATTTTCCACTTAACAATTTATGTGTAGGCCTACGTAGTAATTCGATTTGGGAACTGAACGACATTCCTACCAAATTTGGTTCAGGTACGTAAAACGGCGTAGAATAGTATAGAGACATACATTCGTACTTACACGAATTAAATAATTGTTGTACTTGTATATACAGGATGTCCCATAGGGCAAATAGACATCGGTGAAATACGGAATGTTTTAATAATGTTGTAGTGTAATGAAATGTTATTGTGAATAACAACATTACAACTACATGCCGCTCCATCCCGCCGACCATGTTACATCTTGTACAAAGTAATTTGAACCATCGCATACGCATGTGCAAAGTACATTGCGACCATCAATTTGAGCATTTTCTGTTTTAATGACACATTGAAGTGAACACTCTGCTGCTGTCTTACGCCAACGCACTACAACACTATCAAAACATTCCATATTTCACCAATTTCTATTTGCCCTATTAGACCGAACTTATGGGACATTCTGTATACAGTAAGTCATAAATAAAAGTATTTTGTTGTTACCGTGCATTGAGCCCGTTCAAATCACCCATATTTTTTCTCCCGAGTTTTGGAAATGTTCTATGGCTCCGTGATGTAACGTCAATAATAGAACGTCTAAAGTAACTACATAACCATTTAGAAAATTACACAAATAATATTTTTAGCAAACATTATATTTTAATTCAATGCTCAGTCTTAAGTAGTATTCATAAAGTTATTTTGTCACAACGTTTAATTTCAGCTGAAATATTTCTTTAACTCATCACAATATCAAGAATAAATAATCTTCTGATTCAGACTTTTGAACCATTTGCGTTAATGCTATTTCAGCTACACATTTCATTTTGTAAAATTAAAATGCGCATGAACAACATATTTGAACAGAATGTTCTCACCTCACAACTTTGATATGTAAAATAACTTTGAATAATAGCCTAACACATTTATTTCATTCAGTGATTAGTATAACTTGAATAAAGACAATACATTAGAATGAAAAATATTTTTATCTGTTTGTTTAACGCTACGCCTGGTAGCTTTACAAGATTCAATTAATATTGTCTTAAAATCAACCTAATATCAATATCCAAGAATCACTTCATTGCTTTGACACATACCCTTAAATTTATATGTCCTAATTTTTTACTTGGCAATAAACCTTGCAGTTTCGCAGATTTCTGCACCGAAGTATCACAAATATCGTTATGAAAAAACCCAAAAACAATCGAAATTTGTTTTGCGGATGAACTGTGTATTGTTTTGCAAAATACCTACATATAATTAAGCACTGTATGACTGCACACATTCCAGAGATTTTCAAAGCACATCGTTAAAAAATAATTCGAGTGCATTGCACGAGTGTAAAAAAAAAAAAAAAACAACCGGACATGGCCTTAAGGAAATTTTCCACCAACGCCAGACTCTTGTTTGATTATTTAGTTCATATCACAGCAATAAAAACATATACATTTAACAAAGATGTTTTGATCTCTTGAACAACCTTAACTCAAAAGCATATTTGAAGTATTTGGTTGAATCTGGTGTGAGGAAAAGATAGCTTAATAAACCACTCCAACTCGCTTACAAACACAGTACACAATCATGACGACTTTACTAAACTGAGAGTTCGAACCATTGTTTTGAGCATTTCGTGCTTGAAAGAGAAACGTACTGATCATTGGCGGATACGTCATTTATTACTTCTACTGGCTAGGGATTGTGATGATTAGGCATTAGTTTAGAATGGCGTGAGACCTTGAAGTATTGTCTCAGCAACTATTAAAACAATAAAACAAATAATGAGCCCTGATTCTTCAATTTGAAAACATTAGAAGCATCGTGTAATCCTAATGCGTTTGGCATTGTGCAATCAATTAAATATAATTTTCCAAATTATTTTGGTGTAACGTAGTGAGAGCAGTAACTGATATAAACAAGCGAGACAGTTAACTTTTCCTCACTACATCGCAGCAAATTTCAAGAGAATACAGCTCACACTGAAATGTTAGTATGACAATTAATTGTAAATAATTTTTCACATAATATGATTTTAATCTGAACATGTTATCTGGTTATATTGACCAAATTAAGGGTTCATTATTATATGGGTACGATCTTTGTACTGATACGAGTGAAAGATGTCACAATAATCTGTAATCTCTCCATAGAGTATGATTCAAAAATTTGTTCTACTGTTGGATTTGTTGTAACTGCAGGAAATGTATTCGTTGATTTGATGACTTGCATTAAAAAGTATACTCCGTTTCATATAAGTTTGGTAAAATTTGACAGCTAATTATGGGCAATAAGTTTTAATATTTTCTAATTTGTGACACAATACAAGACAGACATTGCAGTATAAATGGCGAAATTAAAATTTACAGCTTATTTTAGAACTAAAAATGTATCGCATTGTGTCACAAATCACAAAATATAAATACGTTATTGCCCAGATGTCAAAATTCACCAAACTTATATGAATCAAAATATACAGTTCATACCTAATAGTCCTTAATCTTTCGTAGGTGTATCGTAACAGGTGACGTAGGAAGTTATTTTGTCGTTTGAGTTTGTGTCGTACAGTAATTGACATTAAATAAACTTACCAAAATTCGCAGGAATTTCGAAGTCCACATAATTAAACAAAAATATATATTATAGAAAAGTAAAACTTTTGAGGAAAGTTTTAGCCCGAAAAGACGCACTCCATTAGCGAAATCTCTCGATTTGGAATTGAATTTACAAAGTTACGGCCTCATAAACAGTTTGTCAAAAATGCATTGTACTAGCAACATGCTTGCTTGCAACGTTGGCAGAAACCATGTTGTAGGAGTTCTTCTGTCATGATTTTCTTGTACCATGACCTTTTCACCACTGGTGTCGATTGGTTTACTTATTATGATTTCCTGAATTTTGCTGAATAATATGAGGTAATGAGTAGTGACTTAGCTAATTACCTTAATTTACTCTACGCACATTGCATACGAACTAATAACGCGTTACTAATTAAGGTACAAAATTTGAGACAGTATTTTTCTCTCACTGTTAAACGAAAACCAAATAACGTCTACTAACGCAAAACACGCACTGAGTTGTGAAATGTAATGATTATACAAAAATACAATACACTGTCAGTTATTAACAAGACCCTGCATTCAAGACAGGAAAGTTAGTAATTTATGCATTAGAATAATAAAGTCCTGTCAGCATGTGTGAAAAGAAAATTTAACCATTCCGGTACCGGGAATCGAACCCGAGCCTCCTGGGTGAAAGCCAGGTATCCTAGCCACTAGACCATACCGGAGTTGTTTGGTAACAGCGACCTATATAATATACATACATTGAAAAGTTAGATAGTGTTATCGCTTATCTATACTTACTGAAATACGGATGGTGTGTGATTATAGATGATGGTTAATCGCGGGAAAACTTGATTGTTGCTGAGTTTCACCGCACGTTCAGCTTATCAGAAGATTACTGGCTTTAGTTTGTATGTGGAGCTGTTACCCTATTTGACTGAGTCAATATGAATCCCGCAATTGTAATATTTGATGCCTGTTTTCGGTCTGTAAACAGCTACGTTGCGTCAGACGTAGATTAATCAATCATTTATGTTGCACGAAACTACAGCGTTTTCAAAGGGTATGTTGGCACAAATCATTTTCGCGATATACCATCATCTTTATGTATGATCTATAGGAACCAGAAAAATTCGCGTTTTCTTTTGAGCACAAGCTGGAATTGGAACAACTGTCAGCTTGTGTTACTTTACGAATTGGCTCTTAACTTATTTGTAGAGACATGCAAAATTCGCGTTATTTTCAGACAGCTGACTAGACTCCAAGTGACTATAGTCTCGTACGACGTCTCCCGCTGGTTGATATTGTCGTGACTTGCCGCGAAGAATGCTTACACGGTAGAGAGGCCAATCTCTGTAAAGACGTAACACTCGTCAATGACAACACATAAAAGTTCGTGGCCAATTGAATAGCAGATTATGCTCTGTTATGTATAGGAAAGTGAAGTTAGTCTGCTACCAAATGATAACGCGAATTTTGCATGTCTCTACTTATTTGACACTTCATATAGAGAGCTGAGCCAATAATAAAGAAGCAAATAAATGCAGACCCAGTACTATGGCACGACTGTGTCAGCGAGGACAGCCAGTGAGCAAACATGTGCTTTAGTACACTGTATTCTTTGCGGCTAGCCTACATGTCAGTGAACCGAGAATTTCTCCAGTCTCTAAAGGGATAATATGCTTATATCTGGCTTGAATTCGGCGTTGTCATTATGCAGTGGATAAACAGATAAGAAGTTTTCCTACCGGTCATGTAACTCAGGAGCGTATAAAATATGGCTACGTTTAGGGTACAATGTCAAACAGTGAATTGCTAGAAGACCATCTCATAATATTTCCAAAAATACTTTTCCAATCGGCTCAGCACGAATAGAAGGGCAGGACACCTATTAAATTGTAATCAGCGTCGTGAAAAGACCCGGACATTTTCGGTCTGCCCCTTCCCTTCCCAATCTGTTTGCCGGCGAATTTTTACTGAGATACAGTGGCGGCTCGTGGGTTGTTGCCAGGTAGGGCTGCAGATAGTCAGGAACTGTACACTCTTGATGAACACGCCGTAGACCAACGACCATGAAGTTTTTGCTTGCTACTAGATGTGTTGTGACCACTCAGTAGTAAGGAGCACCTGCACATCAGCGTGTCAGTGGCTGTAGAGTCAACCAGCGCACAACCCTG
Source organism: Medauroidea extradentata (assembly GCA_003012365.1). Taxonomy (NCBI): domain Eukaryota; kingdom Metazoa; phylum Arthropoda; class Insecta; order Phasmatodea; family Phasmatidae; genus Medauroidea; species Medauroidea extradentata. Next base: position 119,554 of record PNEQ01084591.1, read on the forward strand.
TACATCTCTTGGCAACTGCAGCCCTACCTGACAACAACCCACGAGCCGCCACTGCTGAGATATCCCGTTTCCCCGCAAAATAAACAAGGACATCAGAAGGGAACTAGTAAATCGGTTCCTTTGATGTCTGCTAACTCGGGCACTGATTGGCTGGTGTTGTCCGCCATGTTGTAACAGTGTTTTGATGTATATATTACTTACACGGTAATGTTTTCCCGCGTTATTAAATCAAGTTTTTGCGTGTTTAAAATACGGTCGCAGAAGTTATAATTTTATGTAACTGTCAATACTTACAATCTGCAATACACCGATTTGCGAGTGATATGTAACCAAAACCTGAAATATTTATTTCGGTGCAGTCTGCCTAACAGAGGTTGGTACACGAATATATTTTCACCAGAATCGTGATATTAAAACAAATACAGAAACTACTTACCACACTGAATCCCTTACGAGCGCGGTTCACCTCAGTTTTCCACGTCTGTATTTATTTTTATATTTGTACCAGATACTTTTTTATTATTTTAGACATAAATTGTGATAAAATCTTCCTCTTCGGAAACTTTTGTATCTCTCATAGTTTTTGTGTAATGAGTCGTAAACGTCAAAATTTGCACTTTACGGTTTTATGTACGCCACTAAACCCAACTGACATACCAAACAGAAAAAATTCACAGTGTATAACAATGTTGTAGGCTATGATTTGACACATATAAAACAAAATAACAAAATACCTTTGTATTTAATAAATAAAGCTGAATTTTGAAATGAAAATTAAAATAATATTAAAGGAATTTAAAAATACAATTTTTTTTTTGTTTTTATGGATGTCAAATCATAGCCTACAACATTGTTGTATAATGCGAATTTTTTTCAGTTTGGAATGTCAGTTGGTTTAAGTGGCGTACTTAAAACCGTACCCCAAATTTTGACGTTTACGACTCATTACGCAAAAAACTATGAGATACAAAAATTTTCTAAGAGGAAGATTTTATCACAATTAATGTCTAAAATAAGAAAAAAAAATATCTGGTACAAATATAAAAATAAATACAGACGTGGGAAACTGAGGTTAACCGCGCCCTTATGGTGGCGGTCTGGGTGAAAGCATTCAGCGTGTTCGAGGCCTAGAAGTGTGGAATCTGTAAGTGCGACACAGCACACGCTTCACGCCTCACTATAGCCTCTAGGCGCAAGTCACAGAACTGCCGTACTGTATTCTCCCCGATAATGCGCCTGTATGAGACTTTCACTGGTGACTCTTTATCATTTTATTACGTATTATTAAAGATAAACATGTATTGTACCCGCCAATACCTTTTAAAAGATTCTGCGCCAAGACTGACATACCTAAAAACGACCGCAAATACTCTCATTTTTGCCATTTTCAGCAGCTATAAAATATGCTTTACTGAATGGTAATGAATTTGAAATGTATATTCACACGTGTAACGATCACTTTAAAAAATAGTTTGTAAATTTGCCACGCGTGCGTATAGAAGCGTTAAGAGAGTATGTTTGGTAGAATTGTTACCCAGAAATCCATGTTAGCACTCCTAAACGTTTTTTTTTATAAAACAGTCAAACGAGGGGCTTAGATTTATAGTGGTGTAAGTCGATTGAAACAGTTTTCCCGTCAACAATTATTTTTAATCACATGAAAAATGCAGTATACTATCGCGATACTTAAACGGAATTAAAAAATTAAGTTAAGAGTGAAATAATTGTTACGGAACATTCGTTTGAAAAATGTGTAGATTATGAATAAAAATAACACTACTAAATGTTTGCGACTTACACCACTACGAATCTCAGCCGCTCTTATGTATACCGAAGTTACCAGACTTGTATTGTCACAAGTGTAAAAGTTTGCATATTTACAAGGCGGAGGTATGGTAACTGTCCCATGCTGTGGTTAGGTTAATTACTTCCTAAATATTTTCGGAAGGTTTTTATACAGTGAATGCTGCCAGGAAAATAGGAAACTTGACGTAACATTCAGGGATCCAAACAGACACGGGTCTGGTATCAACAACCTCTGATAGCCAATAAGCGGTAAAGTTCGCACAAATGAAATGAGCCACCACGTCATTTTACGTCTGTAATTGTTACTATTTAGTCAGTATCCAGGAAGGAGTAAAGAACACCATTCTGGGATGCTTGGAAAGAAAGGAATGCCAGCTGTGCGTCTCGGCGGCAACGTTGATGTTTGGTTTGCCAGACAGTGACTTGAGAGTTTGTCTCTGCTGCTCATATTAGAATTCAACTTTTCAATCAGGTCATGGCCACCTCGCTCGGCGTGTGTAGATAACTTAATTCCTGCGCACGTGGACGAGAGCCAAGGTCGGCTACCACTTGTTTTTCAAATGCACTGTCACCTTCACGGTCGAAACTCAAATTTCAGATCATGAGTGGAGATGATGGTATATCGCGAAAATATTTTGTGCCAACATACCCTTGAAAACGCTATAGCTTCTAGCAACTTGCATGATTGGGTGATATACATCTGACGCAACGTAGCTGTCTGCAGACCACTGACATGCATAAAAAATTACATTATCAGGATACTTATTGGCTCAGTCAAATAAGGTAACAGCTCTAAGTGCAAGCTAAAGCCAGTAATCTTCTGGTAAACTGAACGTGTGTTGAAATCCAGCAAACATTCAAGTTTTACCGCGATAAACCATCATCTCTAATCATGAGCAACTGTAAACTTGCGCATTATACTTAGTTACCTGGAAATGTCACCGGTTCAACGACTTGCAAGCTAGACTCCAAAGTCCTATGTACACTCGTACATGGAAAAATTCGCGGATTCAATGACCTGCATGTCAGAATGCACTGTTCTGTACATACTCAAGATCCGACCATTTGTACATTAACAGCTACTCAGTGGAACAACAGATAACGAACGAATAGACGAAACTTGAATGTGCATAGGGCAATGGATTCTTGCATGCAGGTAATTGAATCCGCAAATTTTTCCGGGCCCTACCAATGACTAAATATGATGGTATATAGCTAAATGTTTTGTACCAACGTACCCTTAAAAACGTCGTAGTTTCTCTCGCCATACATGATTGGGCGATATACCTCTAACACAAATAAATGTCTGCAGACCCATAACTAGGGAGGATGATTAGAGATACTGGAAAATCGCGAAAATATTTAGCATAGTCTCCAATAAACTATAGTATATTAACCGTGACAAGTGTGAACAGTTTTGTGGCGAATCACACACGCTGTGTGTTCAAGCTGTACAGTTCTAACTGGGTCTGCTGTAGAGAGAAACAATGCTTCAAATAAATCATAGCCAATGCCGATACAAAACATTCAGTGTTGTAAACAGCATGTTGGAGCCTAGCAAACAGTCAACTTTTCCCGCGATTTGCCAGTGTCTCTAAGGATGATATATCGCGAAGATGTTTCGCGCCAAATACCCTTGAAAACGCTGTAGTTAATTACAACACATATGATTAGGTGATGTACGTCTGATACAACGTAGTTATTGGCAAACCAATAATAGGCATCAAATATCACAGCAGTGGGATTCTTATTGGATCAGTCAAATAGGGCAACAACTGCACATAAAAGCGAAAGCCAGTCATCTTCTGATAAACTGAACCTGAGTTGAAACCCAGCAAACAGTCAAGTTTTCCCGCTATAGATCATCCTCTCTACCCATAACATGCATCAAATATTACAATAGGAGTATTAATATCGGCTCAGTTAAATAGGGTAGCAGCTCCACATACTAGCGAAGTCCAGTAATCTTTTTGATTTGATAAGCTAAGCGTACTGTTGCGTGCCATGTTCCTGGAGGCCAGTGGTCGGCGGCTGGTTCGTAACACCTTGAGGGCTGGCCGATTACTCAAAGCCCGGGTGGCTCATAGTGGGAAACCCGCCTAACCTACGTCATAGATACCTGTCCCAACTGCGCCTTAACCCTTCGAGGGTGGCCTACGTGACTAAAAGCATATCCGAAACATGATGAAATATCTATTTTTAGACCCCTGTAATGCGGGGAATAACCGACTGTCTTGGCTAGTATAAAAGCACAGAATCGGCACATTTGAGAGAGTTCACTATTGGAAGTGCTAGAGGAAGGTGCTACGCCTGTGGAGAGAGACTGGTGAAGACATCTTGGTGACGTCAAAGTCTACTGTGAGGCGGCAGGCGGCTACCTGCGGAGCAGTGTTGGCGATACAAGAGGACTGCTGCGGCGGGCTGACAGGTGAAGAGGAGGTGCGCGACGGGAGTCGAACAGAAGACCTC
>PNEQ01084592.1:0-26860 GCA_003012365.1 Medauroidea extradentata
AAAAAAAAAAAAAAAAAAAAAGTAAAATGTTCGGTACACAGCATTAGTTAAATAGAAGTGTATAAACGAATAACAGTTTTTAAAATGTAATTTGTCGAATTTGTCTTTGTGAACTGAACTACTGTAAAAATACATGTGTACATATGTTGGATTCAGTCTTTGTTCCGGTGTCTTGCGGTTTATTATTATACGTTGGCTATAGTTATTTTTACAATTATGTTCTATGTTATCTAATTTAATACAAAGTACAAAGCAACATTACAAACTAGTAACTTAGTAACAAGTAAATATATATAACTAACATTTACATAGTAAATATTGTGTATATAAACTAAGAGTGAAGTTGTGTTCGCGTCGTTGAGCGAGACCATGCCTCGCGCGCGAAATATTCTGTCTTCTACCTGCCGCTAAAACAACAGCGATTCGCGGAAATCGTCATAAGGGGCATAGAAAGTTAATTTATACTATCCTTTTTCTTTTGTTCGCTGATACCTCCCATCTATCTCGTATAACAAAAAAGTTTCTCGCTTACCATAATTTACTCTGCATTTTCCTGTCAAATGTCAGCATGGCATTGTTAAAATTTTTTAAAAATAATATGATAGTTGCAGAAAATTAAGTTAATGGACATTATCATTGGCAGCATAGTTCATAAATGCAATACAAAAATTTTGAATACATTTGGCTGAATAGTTTCAGATTTATGAAGAGTTTAGTTAGACAGGTTTTTGTGGCGCGCGCGCATGGATTAGCTTGCGCCTGCTCCGAAAGACCCAAAATGGCGGACGATTATACCCACTCTTTATAGTGCCTTAATGTAGACACATGCGTCTCATTTTGAAGATAATGTTATTTTTAGATTGCAGCAGCTAGATTTTGCACACTTGTATAACCATTAGCAGAACCAAGCAGACGTCGTCCTCTGAGTGTATGTATAAATAATTGATGTTGGTTGATTTGCGAACCCACCTCCCCTTGTGTTTTATATGCTACAAAGAGAAAACTAGGTACAGAAGTTGATGCGTTGCAGCGCCATCCATAGTGGCGAGTTATAGCGAAATGGATATCGCTAAAATATTCTCAGTTTTCAAATATCTTTACATACCAATTTTCATGGCAATCGGTTGAGCAACATAGAAGTTTATGCACTGCAGTGCCTTCTAGTGGGGATTTAGAGTATTATATACAGGAAGAAGATTTCCTTTATTGAAAAAATACATACATGTGCAAAGTTTCATGGTGATCGGTCAAACGGTGACTGAGTTCAGGAGTCCTTTCGACCTCATACATGCACATATATTATGTTGTAATCTATGTATATACATATAAAGTATTTCTTTACAGAATTACAAAAATCAATCAGAAATGTGCGTATTAATTTTATATCATAAAATAAAACTGGAAACTTTGTGTAGGCCTACTTGTTTTTTTAAGGTGAATTCTTATAACTTTGAAAAATTACAAGTCAGTTTCTTAAAATATTTCTTTCTAAAAATTAGTGCGATAAATGTTTTTAATATGAATGCTATTAGATAACATGCATTTATTATAATTCCGTGCATAATAGTGTACACGCAAAGCAATATTGATTGTTCGCCTTTCAAACGAAAGTGAAATTAAGACATTTACTAGGCCTATCAGTACAAGCCATCAACACAATAAATTTTATTTCAAATATCAACAGTGGCAATACTTTAAGACATAATACAAACATCTTAACTTAAAAGTTACCACATTGTGGCACTGTTGGACAGAAAATGTATTAAAACTTAATTCTTATACATAGTTTCTTTGTGAGTGCATCTAACTGTTCAAACTTAATGGTTTTAATTTTAGAAAAAGTGCCCAGATTAAGTTATTCTGAATCAAAAAGAGGTGTTTCTTGTTTTTAAAATTCATTGGGCTTCATGCAATTTACTCTTTACACACAATGAACTCACACATATTTCACAATGCATAAGGGGCACATACATTTACGAATAAAATGTTTTTATACATACAGCTACGTGCTTAGCCTCTTTTAGTTCTACGTAAAAACATGCACAAACTTTCCTTTGTGAAGATTCTGAAGCGAATCTTCGTTGTATGAAGGAAATAGTAGAGTTGATACACAGAATAAAGTGGCAAAAATTTTGTGTTTTCAACAATACTGTTGACAAACGCACAAAAGGAATTTTTCGTTAATATCAGTTTGAAAAGATAATCAAAATATGTATCAGAAATAAGCAAGATGTTTCAAAACTGGAATTTTTTAGCCGTTTAACAGATAAAAAATAAAATGTTATTAATAATACGACAGAGGAATATTTTTGACAGAATTTAAAAATTATAGTCTCTAAAATGTATCTATCCCTAATGATGCAATGCTATGGTAAGATGTTTGAGTAGGCACGTAATTAGTATATATAAATTCTGAGTAAGATAAGAATTGGGGAGTGAATTATCATATTACGTTTTTCTCGCAGAAAAGAGGCAGAAGCCTTTTCATAGTCTTAACATAAGATTCAGAAACAAGACAATCATATTTTTCAGAGTCACAATCATTTTGGCTAAACATATCATCAAGTGTCAACCCACTGTCAGGGTCATAGGAAAATAGAGGTAGAAAAGATACTGCATAAAAAAAAGCGTACAATATTCTACTTTCGAACTCTTGGTGCAGCTGCATCAGGGAAATTGTTGGCTTATTTAAGTAGCCTAGTGATTCAAGAGTATCAGTCAGTTCAGCATGGTATTCCGCCATGAGTGTGTCAGTGTGGTTGCTCCGCACTTCGTCAGTGGCACTGCTGAAGAGGAACTGTATTAGATCTAGCACTGGAGAGTTGTAACTGCAGCACTGAAAGTCTACCAGCATCACTGCTTCAACGTTTCCAGACTCTGAGTGACGGAACATCAAATTATGAAGGCCGAAGTCTCCGTGGTTGAGAACGTTAAAGGCGTTGTCATCCCTCTTCCAGACAGTGCATAAGTCTTCGAACAATGTCACGTAACGTTTACGCAGTCGGTCTGCCCAGCTGGGTCCAAAATCAGGCCAAGATTCCACTGCACGACACACAATAGAGAAGAATTTAGCACCGATTTCTTTTAAAGGTTTGTATAGAGCTTCTTCTTGAAATGAGTACTCGTCGAAAACTGCGAATAAGCTCTTTTCTTTGCTGTGGATCACAACAGAAGCCGCGTGAAATCGTGCTAATTCTCTGAATACAAGCCGGCAGTGTTCCAAGTTCAAGCCTTTCTTATATTCTGGTGGTTGGAAGCCTCGAAGAGCTAAATCCTCTATTGCTATCAGGTAGCTGGGGTTCTTCCTTGTGTAATATACTTTTGCGAAAAAGTCTATGCGACTGTCAGGATTAGCCCTGCTCAGAAGATATGATATCCGGGGAAGAATCTCTTCGAACATCTGTATCTCCCTGGGGAACAATGTGGACGACTTGATTGCTTCTGTCAAGGAAGGGATTTTCGGGACAGCCTTGACTATCAGAGATAGCTTGTGGGACGTTTCCTCACCGTCCTTGGTGTACCTTACTGTCACTCGACTCATGCAGCTCCCTGTATGAAGATACGCGCTTAATTCGTCGACCAAGAAACAAGGAAGAACTGTGATGGTGCTGTCCTTCTCGACCTCCATCAGTATCTTCTGCATCAGCTCTATTGTTATCTCTTCGGGACACTCCATCTTAAAATGTAAATCGCCGGAACACAAAACCAAAAATCATTATTTAAGTGTAAATGTGTGATTAGATTAAAGGATACATTCTAGCCTTTTGCATAGAAAAATATGGCTGTTGAAAATCCATTTGTGCAGTGATTGTTGTTCATTCACTACGAAGCGCTGATGACTTTAATCCTGCTGCCATACCTATAGTCCATATTATGAGAAATAAAGAACCTTAGCTTATTGCATGAAAGTATTGAACACTTTTCGATATTTCACTGAATTTTTATGAAATTATTTTACACATAAATCAAAATATGATTATTTTATTCACACACCAAAAATATATTTTTTACTCTGTGTCTTTATGAAATTGTATACAAATGATCACTGATTTCAAGTTACTACAATATTACATTGGGGAATCTCAACTAGTGGCTCAAATATTTCTTTATGTATTACAAATGCTTAGTATTTTGGAGCCAACTTTAATCAGATAATCCCGAAGTGTGACACAAAACACAAACATATATTTTTGGAAATTTATGGTTTTACAGAATGGCACCAGGAATCTTACATAGGCTATATAAACAATCTAAAGGATCATATATGTTCCTGGGAGCTGTTAAATAAATATAAAAAATTATAGACAAATTTGAAGTGCAAATATTTTCTTTACTCTGCGATGTGTTCAGAAATAATTTATACCCACAATTTCCAAGTAAAATATTTGCAAGTCTGAATGAAAACAAATCGTGTAACAACTTAGTGAGGTGTCTTGACAAGGGTGGGTAACGAATCCAATTAAATTTTGCAAAAAATTGGACCTAGAATCCCGGGCTGTAAATTTGTTCATGTTTATGTGTTAGTTTTTAATGATTAAGCTATGAATTCATAGTAGCTATTTCGTTGCAAAAACAATAAAACAGTCACAACAAAAGTAGGCGCAGACAAAATAAAGTACAGCTTCTAAAGCGGATGTTTAAGAGGAAAACGGGCATACGTTAAGAAGTTATAAAATAGACCATTTGGAACGACAAACACTAGTAAATATGCGTTATTCCGATGCTGTACATCTACCTTAAACAAATGGAAGTAGAAATGGTACACACGACACTGAACGAACTGATCGTTAATTGTTGGTCTTTATTGCGTAATTACCTTTACAACAGACTATCAAAAATGCTAGTTTTAAGATGTAACAAGGCCAGGTGTGTCACACAACTGTATCTTGCACATCATTGTGACACATTTAGCCAGCACCTGTGAGAAGAGCTTCCTTTCTGAATGCCGCGTACTATCTTCTCTTTACGTATGTCCAATTTCCTTTGGAATCACTTTGTACATAAAAGGCAATGTTTATGTGTAAGAATTTTCGGTTTTTCATTCCATTCTACTCTGTTAAATGGCCCTGAAAATTTTTTGGAAAGGATTTCCTTCAGTGTCCAAAATAAAAAATTGTGAAGGTGATAACGCAATTCACCCTCTAGCAGGAATTTTCAAAGACCATAACGAAAGGCTCTAATTCTATGCTTTCGTAGTTTCCTGTTGCTAAATTAATTTATTGATGGACATAATTACACTAGTGTACTTAATTTACGACTGTTTGCAAACCTTTTGGTGTTGAAATTTGTTATTAACGTCAGGCGCATATTAATAAGAGAGAAACTCGTTTAATACGTACAGGCAACAACATCCCTTATACGCATATTTTGCTGCTGTCTGTGAATCACAGAGTCTAAGGGCCTGTATTACCACCTTCGAATAAAGCCCTGAATAAAATTTATTCCCTGGATAGCGAATAAGAGCGTATTACGACTCCCGAATAATAGTGCTATTCGGGTGCCTATTCACTGAATAAACTATTTGGTGCTCAGACGAGCCAATAGCCTCTTATTCGGCGAATAGTTATAAAATGGCGGCCATTTTTTTTCAACACAGAGGCATGTTGAGGTTAGGATTCATGTCAAATCGAGATTTACTAATATTGATTGAAAATAATACTAATTCTGAGGTACGCCCATGGCCAGTATTTACCACTTTTTCTTGAACTCTGGAGATAGATAATAATATAAAAAGTTTTTAATTTTAATATTGTTCATAAATGATCATCTTTCGTCTATAGCCCCCACGAACATCTATCGTATTTGCCGCATTTTTTGCAATTTAATTAATTGGATTTGGCAGCACATATATGTTTATTTGAAATGTACACCTTCAAAAATTAAATTAAATATTAATACTAAATTAAATATTCTTGAAACAAATGCCTTGAATAATGAACAATGAAAACTGTCTTCCAATATTTAAACAATTATTTACGCTCATCGAACAGTAGCATAAGTTTTAAGATTTATTACGTAACTTACTTTGTCGAAATACGTCTGCTATCAATGCAAAGTTTCCGACATTTGATATTGAAAATATATTGGTAATATGATAGAGTATAACTTATATTATTTAAACAGTATATTGTACACACAATTTTATTTAAATATTTTAAAAATTCAAAGTTTGGTGTTTGCATTGTATTTCTATACTTTAAAATATATCGCGTTTAGTTTTTTTTATGCGCAATTTAATTTTAAGTGTAGTGCTATCTATTGGTGTATTTCAAACTACATTTAAAAAAAATATTATATCGTGTAGTTTTATTGGATACTAGCAGTCCCCCGCGGCTTTGCTCGCGAGTATTATTCGTAACTGATAATATTTACTTTTATTGAAAAACCTCTTTGTACACAAAATTGGTACTTCAGTCATTAAGTGTTGGAATGTCCAAGCGGCTAGTTGAACTAACTCTGCAGCAGGATAAGTAGCTATAGCTGTCCACGCGAAAAGCAGTCTTAAGTTGGACCCTGCCACTAACAACGACTTCGCCTGGGCCTTATTTATAGCCCTGCCAATTTGACGTTGTGAGGTGATTACAGACACCTAAGGTAAGAGGTTAATCGAATGAGAAATATCTGTTTACCCTGTGCACAACCATCGGTGACGGTGCCCTCAATTATATATTTTCAAAATATTCACTTTAACTTTATTGACATTATAAAGTTTCAGAGGGTAAAGGTTTCGCGGAAACGTATTTGGAGCCCCAAACCTGAGATTAGTGAGATGATAAATCGTCGGTTTACTGCCAAAAGTGATAAAGTTAAAATGAGATAAAATTATAAAAATGCTAGGAATATGTTAATATTGTTCACGAACAATTGTCCAAGTCTATTCGTCGTTTCGTACTGTTGTGTCACAGTATAGTAACATACTGTACCTCATTTTTGTTAATATCTACAATTTAATACTGTTTTTAAACGAAATAGCATTTATGACTTAGTCACGTTTGTCCGACGATATGTCAGCTGATATTGTAGAGGAACCTAAGTGGAAAGCGAACTGCAATTTTACCCCTTTTAAAGACTACATGTAAATTGCACTAATTGAATCTGCCTTGTAGTTTTTGTGTGTCAGAATTGAACGTTTGCACGCAGCTTTGAACGGAATTCGAGCCCAGAACCACCCGGAATTTAGACCTGAGTAACAAACAACTGCGTCACGTAACGTCGAAATAATTCATTAAATAAAATTTATTGAAAAATAAAATAATATATCTGTGTCCTGGGCTCATAGAGGTTGTACAACACCATGTCTCGATAGGTTACTGTAGTGAAACTCCTGTATAAGTTGTTTCTCGCTGCTCGTTCCTGCTTTCCGGATCGTCTGCCTTGATTATTGACCAACTAAGTTATATTCTTAATAATCACGTTTCTTATAAAGAAAAAAATTACATACATATTTTTTAAAAATATTTACGTAAGCATCACTCTGACGCGAACAACACCTCAATATCGCTACTGGTTAGATAGATATCGTGGGTTGATGGAAAACAAATTTTGTGCTTTTTCACCCTTTTGGGTGTCAAGTTTAGAAATATTTTAAATTTACATCTTAGACATTTGTATAAGTATCCAACTGAAGTGTAAATCACATCGCTAGCCCGTTCAGTCGAATCAAAATCGATCATTCACTTAAAAAACACATATCACCCCTGCACAGTATTAAGAAATCGAATTTCGAAAAATCTGAAAACCGTTTTGCGATAATTTCTGTAATCATCGCCCTGAAGCAAAAATTAATTGTGTATCTCGACGGGTTCGATAGATATTGAGGATTTATCTAAAACACGTTCAAGGTAGTTTCACCACTTAAGAGAGTAAATTTCGAAAAACCCTTGAATCACGTTTTAGAATACTTTATTGGTATCTCGTGGACGTAAAAAACACAATATTAGCCCGCTGGGTTCAATATATATCTACGATTAATTGAAAACGCTTTTCACCACTTTTCACCCCTTTTCACGTTCTTAGGTGGCGAATTTCGAAAATTCCTTAAATTACTTTTTAGGCATTTGAGTAAGCATCAATCCTAAACAAAAATCACGTCTCTATATAAAAAACTATGGAATCGATATGTATCAAATGTGAGTCGAAATCTCATATTACCCCATGTTTAACCAATTTAGGGCCGAATTCAGAAAATATATTTTAAATGGTACTTGGGATATTTACAAAAGCACCAATTTAAAGCAAAGAGTACTTCGATATCTCGATTGATTCGATAGATATGGAAGGATAATCGAAAACACATTTCACGTATTTTCACTCCTTTAAATAAAGAATTTCGAAACGATTTTGAGTCCTGTCATAGACATTTGTAAAAGTAACCAATTAAAGTAGAAATCACGACGATAGCCAATTGTGTTTCAAAGATATAGACGATTCATAAAAAACACATTTTGCCTCTTTTTACTGCCTGGGGGTCGAATTTCAAAAAAACCTAAAACTACTTTTTGGGTATCTACGTAAGCAATATTTTGAAGTGAATATCAACTCTCTATCCCGAAGGGTTCGATAGATATCGACAGTTGATTGGAAACACATTTAAGGTCTTTTCAACCCCTTAAAAGTTGAACTTCGAAAAATCTTTAAATTGTCAAATATGCATTTTTACGAGTGTCATACTAAAGTAAAAATCACCATGATTGGCCGTCGGCTTTGAGTTCTATCGACGTTTCTTCGGAAACACATTTCACCACTTTTCACCCCCTTAGAGGTCGAATTTCGAAAAAATCCTTTCTTAGTGCTCGCCTACGACCTGAAGGGAACCCCCACAAAAAATTTCACGATTCTAGGTCCAGTGGTTTGGGCTGCAGTTTGATATGTCAGTCAGTCAGTCAGTCAATCAGCTTTCATTTTTGTATATATAGATTACAGTCATAATGGTTCTTATTATATCAATATGAGATGATAATTCACTTATTTCTTGTCTTAACATGTAAATCAGCATGACTTGTAACATCGGCAAAGTCAACGTCTTTTCTTTTTAAATAATTTCGCGTCTGCTTAGATTCACCAACCTCACAAAGCTAATTTTTACCGAACGACATGCAGTTTTCTAGAATTTAAGTACCAACCTAAGATAAAACAAACCAACCACTACTGAATAAATGCCGAATAACTATTCGGTTGCTATTCAGAGGTTGTAATACACTAGTGTTTAATTATTCCCCGAATAGCATATTCGGGTGATAGTTACTCGGCATTTTTATTCGAAGGCGGTAATACATGCCCTAAAGATTTAAAACATGGGCGTCAGGTAACTTCCACGACCTGACTAAAATATGTGCATTCTGACAGCGGGAAATCTATTTTGTGAACGCAGATGGTTACTATTGTCGTTATATAAATGCACATTTAGAATGGGAAAATCACAAACAATACGAGTGCCAATGAACCAAATAAGTACCAATATAAAATTGTAATTCGTCGACACGTAATTAACGACTCGACAAACATAATATTTTTAATGGATTTTAACTAATTCAGTACGACTAAACAACTACAATGTCGATTTATAATTACGTTCAAAACTTTTGGTATTGAGAAAGTCTTAAATTATATACTAACAATCGTATTTTATATTCTCAGAAATTATCTCAATGACCAGCATTTTTAAAAATGATCCTTTTTACAAAATAATTGTCTTCTTTTTATAAACAGTTATATACATAAACCACAAGCATACATTATATTGTTTCTTTTCTGTGATACAAATGTTGAGCGCATATCAGTGGCAGTGAATGCATGAGTCGTAGTTTTCTATTACAAGTGTAACAAAGATGAATTCCACTTATACTGAAAGTTTACAATTTTCAAGAATTGTCTGAAATGTAATGGAAATTCGTGGTAATTAGATAACTTTCATTGATTGTAGTTCTGAGTGATAGACCTACGTTGAAATACGTTGAATACATACACATACAGCATCTGATAATACCTTTGGGCTTTTGAAAATAATTTGAGCAGAAATTGGTATACATGATAGACACTACCGAGTTTCCTTAATCCGTTAAATGTTTAGCGATAATGTCTCGCGGCTTTAAAAACACCATTATTATATTGATTCTAGATAGACATTCAGTACAAATTACAAACAGGAGTCCGAGAACAAACATGTAAAACATGTTATTAGATAAGCAGAAATTTTGGCTTAAATAAAGATACTTTCTTATAATAACCAAAATAAATGACTTAGTTTATATTTCTTACAAAATATAATGATAAATTCCAAAACCTTATGAAGCAAGAAATGAATGTTCTCTGTACTTGGTAAAACGTTGACAATAGTTTTTCATATTTTGACGTAATGCTGTATGAATAATTACGTTAATTTTTATGTTATAAATAATTTTAGAATAAAAAAACGTTTTAAATGAAATGTAACACTATCTCAGGACACTTTACAGTATTAAAAATATATTGCATTCCGTTTGCACTGCCGTGTTTTGGAGTGGTATGAATTGTGTCAATAATATCATCATATTTGTACCTCATTTCCATTAAAGATACTCTACAGTATTATGCTATGCAAAGTCATTAGATACAGATGACGCACTTAGATTTGCGACATATAAATTAATGTTCTTCTAATTCGTTTGTATTAATGATTAATAACAATTTGGAATTTATTCAGTGGCTTGGTTGTGTTCACAACACACCTGCGTTGCCTTTTCTGTACTAACTTTATGTTTTCTCTTTATCTGTAAAATATGTGGTTGCTGAAACGCTAAGACAGAACACTTTTAAGAGGGCGTGGTACATAATTAATCGCTAAAATCATTAGCATATAACTGTAGGTTTCTTGAAGGCAATTTGCGTAAATTAAACAATAGCTATCGTAGATAATAGTTCTAGTCGACGTATTGTAACATACACATATTGTCTATGCACAGATATTGCTTAGAATTTTATTATGTCTTTGAAATTCAAGTAATGTAAATATTTTAATAAGTAATTGTGCTATGGTAGTAATATTTATCTGTGACTAGTGTTAATTGAAATTTTTATGTTTGTTAAATGTATGGTATATTTTCAGGAAATGTTTTAATAATCATACAATTTTGTAAAGGCTCTTACTAGGAAAAAAACGTAATTTAATTTAAAAATCAGATCATTTGCAGACCACACATTAACCGATTTTTGCTAGTAGAAAGAATAACTTCCATGTTCACTGCGTTTTTTGAAGCAGAATTTTTGCCTTCACTTTGGAATCAACAAGAAAGAAAATTTTTTTAATATAGAACGTCGAAGGGAAGAAAATAGAAGAAAAATCTACGTAGAGGTCCGGCTACGAAGACTTTCTCGAGTAAGATTATGCCTCGAGAGGACTTTTTTGCCTTATAATTCTTTTTGAAGAGAATCTACGAGACCTGACGCTGCATTTGTTCCTGTTGGAAAGCAGCGGGGAAATTGTTTCTACAACTGAAGAGTAGAAGATATCCAGGCCTTCTCGTTTCCGTCTTCCAAGAAATATGTTGGGCGAGTCCTAGCCTGGCATTACATCTTACTGGCCAACTGGGAGAAGAATTGTACGACGTGGAGTACTACGTTTCCCTTGATACCAATATTCTTTTATAATTTCGAAACTCAGGAGAGTTTTTGAAATTTCGTTCTTCACGGTGGAGACTTCAACGGTAAGCAGTCCCAGCCCTCCCGTAACGACAAGAAAAAATTTCCAAACCATGAAATTGTGGACAAATCTGCTTAAATTTAAATTTTGAGGATATTAATTTTTTTTAAAGTAGTGCAAAAATTTTAACCCCACGAATACTCTGGATAATATGTCTCAAGCTGAATCCTCACAATTTTTGCAGTATTTCTTAAAAACGAACAGAAGAATTACTCTAAATTATATTGCCACAATGTAAAGAAGTTTGAAGGAAACGTTACCCTCCCATTTTAGTTAATATTGTGGAGGAAATAATAAATTTATATTTTTCTTTGACTCGTCACACTGAACTAACATCCGACATTTAATTTTCAATTTTATTCTTATACAAATTCACAATCTAGTAAGAGTCTAGGAAAGCAAATATTTAATTAGTACTAAAATTTGTTTCCATATCTTAAGTTATAGTCTCTCATACATGCAAAGTCACTTTTTTTTTTTTTACAATAATGCGTTACGGAATCTTATTGATGATCCAATTTATGTTTCATTATGAGCCCTAATAATATTCTTTTAAGGTTATATGTAATAAATTTGGTTCTTTTCACACCACTTGTTTTCTCTCAGTTTATCATAATTGTTTCAATTAATTTTATTTTACCAAGTCGTACAACCCAGGGCTCATACACTAGTAAAATAATTGGTAAGCTATATCTGCCCAAGTTTAAGTTTTTATTTGGAGATATTACAGAGAGTAAAAGTGGAGAGAGCAAGGTTATGTTACAGTATTAAACAAAATAGTTTCCAGTGTGACGAACTTCCGAGGCACAATCACTGACGCCGGAACCTCGTGCATTTAACTGCGGCGCAAGAGATCACGTGTAACGAATTAGTAATTCTGGATAAATATTTACTCAAATTGTTGGCAAATACCATTATCTAGGATATTTTATTCATATTGGCGTCGAAAAATGCATAGAAACCTGTTTATGTTTTCAGCGTTTACTTATCTACTAAGCACGGCTTCAATATTAAATTATAAAGTATTGTCGGAGCAGTAAGTTTTCTCGCCTCCCGCCAAGGCTATCCGGGTTCGATTACCGTCGAGGCGGACGATATTGTTGTTCGGCGGGTTTCTTGGTGATCTTTCGCTTCTGCCATCCCTTCACTGCAGCGCTGCTTCATACTCACTTCTTATAACCCGTCAACAGCGAAGAAAATCTCGCTATTAAGCGTTTACTCCGACAAAAACCATTGCTATATAAAATGTATATTAATTGTACAGTGAAAATTCTAAATGAGCTAAGTGCCAAAAGACACTGAATTTAGTTAGTTACATCAAAATGAACTATGCACCGGAGCGGCACCGGAATGAAAAGGGCGGGGGAAACGGGCGACCTCTGAGAAAAAACCTGCCGACCAGCGGCACGACTCCCACATGTGAAAACGCAGGGCGCGACCACGCCGGGAATCGAAAGCGGATTGCCTTTATGTTTTGCTGAAAGTGGTAAGTCCTAATAATGGTCTTAATAGTTTTTATGATCGTTTAATGTCGTATGTATGCATACTCTTGCTTCGCTGTTTTTCTCTTTTACTAGAAAACATTTCTTTTTGGCACTTGATCATTTAGAATGTCCACTCTACAGTATTAGAAATAACGTAAGTATTTTATAGGGCGTATGGAGTAGGCTTTAATGTTTTACACTTAACTAATAAGGTACTGTGGTTTACAATGTACTATATATGAAAATTTTTTAATAATTATTTCTCCAATGAAAAAAAAACTTGTAAGATTAAAAACGATACAGCAATATTAGTACCGAACAGAGACGTAGACAAACAAACAGACAGACAAACCAGAAAGCGAGATAGTAAAACAATAGCGAAATATGTTCTTTTCTGTGTGTTCTTTGAACGATTCTTGCAATGGGTTCGTATTATGAACATAAAAGAGTTTTTTTGGACACACGCCATTGCGGGAGAATGTTGCCGTATTGGCTGCACGACCAATCAGGAGGCAGCTGCACGCTCATTGGCTGAGCTACATGTACGATGTTTTCCTATATAAGACCCTTGTCTATCCAGAAGTCACAGTCAATCTGCTTGAGTTCCTCAGTCTGCACGTGTGCCTGAAGACGGGAATAGATACCAGTTCCCGAAACATAAGCATCTGTTGTCTTGAGAAGCCTACTATTTTACGTCTGTTTTTGTCTGTGTTGTGTCTCGTCTGTGCTCACATCCATTCGTGTCTCTCGTTATTTGTGTTGTCGTCGTCGTTCATCCATTTGGGGCCTTTTTCGCACACCCCATTTTTATTGGTTTCTTACTATTTTTGTCTGATTTTTTTGTGTCGTCCTTCACCAGTCGACTATACTCCACTTAGGAATTAATTTTGTGTTGTTTGTATCTGTTATCGTCTCTATGTCGTCTTCTGGCTTATGATTAAATTCCTTTCAGGAATTATCTGTATGTTTTATGTCTGTTGACTACAACTTACTGGTTTTTCTTCCTTTGTTTTTGTTCTTTGCTGTATAGTGGGATTTTCTACAAAATGGTAACATTCGCCCGTAATGTCGTATGTCCAAAAAACTTTTATGTTCATGTTTTTTGTTCATGTTCTTTTCTAGACGGAAAGCAACAAAGAGTAAGGCCTACTTTATTCATTAAACGCTGGTTTTTTGTTTTTAAATAAACGTGTCTGATGGCATTTTGAGTTATCACATATTTCTCTGGTTATATGTTATTGTTGATAAAAATACCTTAATTTGATGAACTGTAAATTTTTGCACTAGTTACATAAATATTTCGCATTTCATATTAATTTTATGTAGATAAAGGAAATCGTTCGGAATGAATTTGCTATAATTAGTCTATAGAAACTTATTCAGCTACTTGAAAATTTTCTCTCTGTTCATGTCAGCGAACAGAAATGTATACTATCACATAATATGCCAACCTCTCCACAATTTATAACTTAACAGCATAAACCTGTTATTTTATTATTGGAAATATTATATAAATATCGATGAACAACATAAAGCAACATTACGAATACATGTTTGTCAAAAATCGTCGTTAAATGAATTAAATATCTTACATATAAATTTGGTAAGACCCCCGACAGAAACGTAATCTTATGATTGTTGAACGTTCACTAAAAAAAAAAATAATAATAATTTTCGTGAACATTGTGAAAGCGTTTATCTCTTCCCTTTTTGGCAATGTTAGCAGATAAATATGAAATCAAATTTAGCATTCCCCTGTGGTTATCAGTACGTTATTTTATAGTGGTGACTGAACGTAAACCTGAATCACTGGCATTGGTCAGGAAGTTCGGGTCTCTGAACGGCAGTCAGTAATATGCCAGCAAAATAAATTCGTTATTTAATAATGGCATCGAAAACTGTTAAACTTGCAGACATTACCTCCAATGATGTTCTCACACAATAAGAATATATAATCTTTAGGTAGGCAATATTTGGTAATGTTCTATATAAGTAACATTTTTTACTGTTTTTGAAAGTTACCCTCGATAAAAAAAAGCTACGTTACCTATAGAACATATGCACACAGACTATATGTACACACACCTACACACACACACGCCAACACATATATAAATACATACATACATGCACGCATGCATACATACATACACACATACATACATATACACCGACAGTAAGTTACGCGAGTTTCTGTTAATAAAGACTCTTATTTCACTGGGGCCAATGATTTGCGCTAAAAGTGTTTTAAATAGCAAATAATTTCTTACTTCATGAACTAAAGTCTCATAACTCTACATCTTCGTTTTAAAACGGATATTAGTTCTCAAATATTAATAGGTTTTTCGAGGACTGGAGCGTACAATATAAATGATAAATGTTCAAAGTATACTGTTCGATTTTTTAGACCTAGTGTTTCAAGGTTCTTATCAGGACTGACTAGAACACCCTGAAATTTCTGTCTGGAAGCGTGTTTCAGGTGCTTTCAACTCAGTGGTGTGATCTTGCATTTCGATAACTTAGGAAATAATATACATTTTTAAGATTCTTCAATTTAGCACATTGCTAAACTGATCGTTAGCTTCTTTCTAAGCATCATTGTTTTTCTACAGACACAGTACGCTAATTATTTTTCACAAAACCCCATTTACACACACACATGTGTGTATGTGTAAACACATGGATATACTGGGGGCCTATGCTCGAGTTTTCGTTTGTATACGAATCGCTCTCCTGACCTCACGAAATGAGCTGTTGGTATGCTTGAACACGTCTGGAGCCCTCGTATACGAATTCGCATGCGAATTTCAACTCGAGTGGCGGCAGACGGCCGAATTGGGGAATTCGCATACGAGAAGCCGAAGAAACAAAACTGAAGCTACGTAGCAATATTTCAACAAGTAGATTTTTTGGCTCTGGACAACTTTCATTAGAAATTCACTATTAGTAGGAGATAATAAAATAGATTTCGTCCTTTTGCTAGAATATGTTTATTTTAACTTTAATATTTTTATACATGCTTAGCCCCTAATTTATGTTGTATTTATTCAAATTTACTAAAATTTCTTTGAATATTGAGATAGTATAATGTAATTTTGTATTTAAAGCCACTAAGAATGCATGTTGTAAGTCGTACATTTTTGCGATTGACTAAAACAATTATATTGATTGTGCGTTTTCAAAACATTTTATAAATGGTCAAAATGCACTAAAATGTTGTCGTCGTAACAAATTAGAAAAATATTATAAATTATAGAGAGAGATTTATCTCTGGAGAGTTAACTGTGTGCTAAGTTTCATTTCAGTATCTACGTGCCGAGGTTTCATTTCCTGCACCCAGTTATTCGTGTGTTCATTTACACGTTTGTTATTTTCCGGTGAATCGTTAAAAAGGTGTAAACAAAATTATTTATAATCGCTATCGAATCACATTAAGGGCAACACGCACTCATAATTTGGAAATTATTGAAGTACCGAACATTTCTGTTATTTTGCACTTTCTTTGTACCTAATCAACAAACTCGAGAACCAGGTTATTATAATATTTTATAGTTATGAAGGAATGTTTGGTAAAATAACTAGCCCGTATAATTTTATTTGAGATAAACACCCGAAAAAATATGTTCTACACGTGAACAGAAGGAATTTCGCCTCTTACGTTAAATTCAACCAAATAATGTCTTAACTTAAAACAATTGGACTACCTCAAATTAATTGCGTGAAATTATAAGCATAACCAAATTTATTACAGTTTAATACTGTATTACTGAAGCATTAGTTTGTTGAGGCTTTCGTTTCGTTAGCCTTACCCAAAAAATTGCTGTGTTTTGTTATTAAACCTATCTAACATGAACGAATAACTCTTCGTGTTAATAAATATTTTATCTATATTTAAATACATACTTAAGTTGAAGAAAACGTGATATTAAATAATATCACTTACTGGTAAAGCTCAGACAAATATTTGTAAAGCCTGGATGATTAATTTTAAGAATAATTCATGCGTGGCTACATCAACACCTTTTGGTTGTTCATCACAAAAACGGAAATTATGAAATAGTTTCAATGAGTAAAGATAGAAAATTACTTAAGTAACGTGGAATTACACATGTGTTTGTTGAAGTAAAAAATAATTCACCTATGTGAGGCTTCGGACCCGAACATTTTCGTAGCAAATAGATACGCTACTACGGACATCATCAACTTTAAATGTACAAACATATTATGCTATTTACCGTAAATGATGAGCAGATCCCGTGTTTTCAGTAACTACGACATTTAGTTTTCAACCGATTTAGTCTCATTGAAATTGTTCCTGCTAAAAATAAGATTCTTTTGTCATGCTGATTAACATATTAAATGCCCTAGCCACCGCCTAAATTCATATTTTGTGAGCCGAGATATATAATCGAATATCCACCATCTTTTAGACCAACGGTGCTCACTGCGAGCACTTATTTCGTGTACGAGCTCAAGACTGTGGGGCATACCATTTTTAAAATAAATTATTTCGTATGCGAAACTGATCGTTCAAAGTAGTTAGTATACGAAAGCTCGAGCTGCATTTTCAATCATAGCCCCCCCCCCTTGTAACCTAGTTTTTAAAATTTTTCTGAAGTGCATAGTAACTAATGTCATCGTGCTATTGTTGTACGTTAATTTCTTACTACTGAATATTTCTGAACCTGAGAGGATTAGAACTTGAAACCTTGGAGACAGCAGCCCACGACCGTATCCACTCAACAACCGGTGTTGTACAAGCTCATGACGTGGAATCCATTAAACAAATAATGGAATTAATAAAAATAAATACATTAAATAATAGACTACATAGAAATCTTAACATTCAGTTTTTTTACACTGACTGGTAGTACTTCAGACTAATTATTCTCCATTTAAAAAGGAGGGGAGGGGAAGATACTGTCCTCTTTCTTTCTCTATGTTTTTTGGTGAATTATGCAATTAATATACACCACGTCTCAGTAATTGTACAATTATCAAGTTTTTGTACCAAGTAAAATGGCTTACTAAAAATGGTCGTAAATAGGTGTACATATAATTAGAAAGTGTAAAATTTCAAAAGCATCAAGAAAGAGCAGAGAGTTGTGATTTAATAAAAAATTATTTTAGAGTTTAGCTAATGAGCCTCGTGATTTGAAAACACACGAGTGAGAGTGTAGGAAGTATTTGCTAATGCAAACTGGTTTACCTCACACAGTACAACATGTGAACTCACCTGAAACACGATGTTGATCGCAGCAAGCTAAATGACGACCTCTTCTTCTGGACAGTAGCGCTCGATTGAAGGCTTCACACAGTGTCGCAATGGCCACCAGCAGAAGTGAGAGCCAAGGACGGCTGATTGTTTGATGAAGGCGATCATCTGTCTCTCTGGCACACATTGTCCTCAGATTGCTACAGCATTGAAATACGCAATCATTTAAAATTACGAGAGTTAGTAGGGCCTATAAAATTATAGACACTTGTTTCATTAGTCGAAATTTAATTGTAATGAAGACTAAGCTATTGAATTAAATTTTATTATGTAGGTGCACTGATAGTGTCGAGGGTTAGAAGCAAGTATTTACGGTTTCTGGCAAAATTTTAAGCGCATTTTCCTCTCTTACGTCATCAAACTCCGTTTCTAACCGTAAAATTATTTTCTTCTGCAACACTTACAAGTTTTACAACAAACGTATATTACACAACCAAATTGACATTTCTGGACACGTTTATCTACAGTTTTAATGATGGAAGTAACTGTATTTTAAATAAGTGTTATATTCCGAAATAGCAGCACTCCTGCGGCATTGACCACGTGTATTGTCTTGTAGCAGCAAATATTTACTCTATTTAAGGACCTCTTTGAACATGTTAGTATAGATTGCCTATAAAGTGTTGGGATAACAAAGCTGCTAGTTGAGCTAACTCTTCAGCAGGCTAAGTAGCTATAGCTGCCCGTGCGGAAAGTAATCCCAAAAAGCAAAATTGACCTTGATGAGAGTTATAGTCTTCTTAATGGAATAAGGTAATACGTGTGATATGAATACTGAATTCCTTAGAGCATACTTATTGATGACTGCGCTTTCAAATACGTTTTTTTACAAACTTTTACTTTAAGCTTAGGGCAGTTGGGTAATTTTTTGTGGGTAAAGGTTTCGAACCTGAGTGTTGAGTATGTACAATGGTATGACCTGTGAGGTGATATTGCTAAGGAACTTCAGTGAGTGGTGGACTGTATAATCCATTTTTCCCCTTTGAACGGTTTCTTCCAAAAAGCACTAATTTCATCAGTCATTTAGTTCTTTTCAGTATCAGAATTACACGTTTGCATAGCATTACATCTAATTCGAGCCCAGAACCTCAGAACTATGCCACGTAATGTCGAATGTAGTCAAGAAAAAAATATAATATTCATTCCCTAAGCACAAAAATTTGTACAACAATACGTCTCCATAAAACAGCAGAACGTTATCTACCATTCAAATTATTTCTCACTGGCCGTAATTGATTTTTACAAAGTCTATATTGAAAGAAAACAAACTAAGTTTTCCCTTTTTAATTAAGTTCATTTTTATTCGAAATATATACAACTTTTTTATGTATTTACATAAGCATCATTCTGAAGTTTATAACACCAAAATAACTGGTTACATACACATCTTAGAGTAATAAATAAACACATTTAACGTCTTTTCAACCCTTTAATGGTCGAATTTAAAAAAATCTTGAAATCGCACATTATACATTTGTATTTAAAATTCACCTGAAGAGAAAAACCCGACAAAAACACATCGGGCCAAAGCTAAATCAAAGATTCATCTAAACACACATTATATCCCTTCATAGCCCAGAAAAGTCAAATTTAGAAAAATTATGAATTGCGTTTACTAGTATTTACGAAATAATCTTCCTGAAGCGAGTAAACTGTTTATTTGAAAGTTCTCGATAGATATCTAGGACTGATTTTAAATACATTGCGGTGTAAAGAAAGTGTAAATTTACACAAATATTGATGGCAGCTCGAATCTCCTCGAATGTTCGTTTAATTTTACACCATACGTCCGGGTGTTTTAACTTTTATGCCACGGTAAAAATACAGTAAATATATGTAAAATAACAATGCCATGTTAAGTGTATTTTAACACAATGTCGTGTTAAATAACTCGATTTCAAAGGACAAATAAATTACATTGAAGGTACACTATTTTAGTTTCATGACTATGGCAAGATTTCTACTTTGCAAAAATATTTTAGTTATACTTTCATAGCCGTGATTTGGATTGATTTACCATATATTTTTGCATTTTTCTAACGTGCGTAGTACTTTACGTCATCGCAATATTACTGCACGCTAATTTCTGACTACCGAAAATTTCTGAACCTGGGAGTATTTGAACTCGAAACCTTTTAGACAGATTCCCACGACCGTAATCACTTGACAACCAGTGATTGCTGACTGTTAAAGTTCATGACGTGATCCATTAAAAATAGGCTAAATGAAAATCTTAATTTGCTGTTTTTTTTTACATTGATTGGTAATGTTTCAACATACTGGTAACCAGTTAAAAAGGAAGATGAGACACATTTCCTCTTTCTTGGTATTTGTTTACTGGTGAATTATAAAATAATTATAAAATAATTATAAAATTATGAAATTACTGTACATCACATCCTAGTAATTGTACGATGATCAAGATTTTATACCAAGTCAACTAGCTTACTGAAAAAAAATGCAAGTAAGTTTATACATAATGAGAAAGTGTAAAATTGCAAAAAATTCAAAGAGTAAGCAGTTGTGAAATCATAAAAAATGATCGAGAGTTTTGCTATGTCAAAACCATATAGAATTTCAAATTTATTTTTTTTAAGCAGTTAATATTCAAAGTGGTACCGCTACCAAAGAAATTTACAACTTAATTTATGAGCAACATTTTTATATGATTATGTTCGACATTTGTGACCAAAAGGTTTTTTCTTGTTATAAGCAAATTTGCAGAAAACTGTAGCTTTATTATTTTCCAGTGTGAAAAAAGGGGCAATATGAAATATATGTACTTAATGCTAAGTTAAACAGACGCATTTTTAGCGACATAACTGGTTTTGCACATGTTTTACTAAAATCTATATGTAAGCACTGCATCGTAATAAAACATACAATTTAGAATTTAGCATAAAATGAAAAAAAAAAAAAACATATTTTCTTATGTATGTCAAAGAGAGTAAAAGAGCGATATTTTTCTGTTAAATCCCTTGCCAGATTTGTAAGTAATTTTGAGCAATATTAATATTTACGTTAATTAATTTATTTTTTTTAAATATGTGGAGCACATGCGGAATTTCACAGATATTTAAACGCAATGATATTGGTTTTACGTACTTCACAGATAAATTTACGCAATGATATTGTTTTTACGAACATTTTTCGTGTCCATTTCCAAGTATTTTGCCATTTCGAAACTGCATTCTGAACATGCATTTTTACAACGATGTATGCTAATAATACGCAAAAATACGTACAAAAATACTACAAATGTCAGTGCATTTCTACACATACATGGACAAGTGAAAGTTTACACCAACTTTCCTGTAAATATACCTATATTTGCATTTGTGTTTTTTAACCAAAACTTTGTACGAATTTTCGGATTCGTGGAAACATTTGTGTAAAATTACACTAACTGTCGCTGTTTCCTGTAAATAAACATACAAAAAGTAAAATACTTGACATTTGTATGTGTAATGTATGTCTAAAGTTACATATATTTTACAGTTTAAAAATCACGTTACCTCCTAAAAAAATTAATCTCGCAAATCCCTTGAGTAACTTTCTATATTATTATGTGGGTGCCCCAGATAGGTGAAAATCACGAATATAGCCCGCTGGGCTCATGGCATATCGACGATTCACTAAACTAATTTTCAACCATTTTCACCCGTTTTCACCTTATTAGACGTCGAATTGCGAAAATTCGAGAAGTTCCTTTTTCATATGTTTAGGTAAGTACAATTCTTAGACAAAAATCGCGTCGATATCTAAAAGCAAAATTTGGTCGATATATATATAGATTATCAGTCAAAAACATATTATTCTTTTTTCATATTTTTGAGGTTGAATTCAAAAAATATTCTGAAACTGAATTTTGGGTATTTACGTTAACATCATTCTGAAGCAAAGATAACTTAGATATCTCGACTGGTTCGATAGATAATGGAATAATAATTAAAAACCAATTTCACGTCCTTCCACCTCGTAAATACTGAATTTCGAAGTCCTATCTTAGACATTTGTGTACTCATCCAACTAAAGCAAAAATCACGACAGTATTCCATTGTGTTAGAGCTATATAGACGATTCATTAAAATATATATTTCCTCCTTTTTTACTCATTGGGAGTAGGAATTGAAAAAAAAATCTGTAGCTACTTTTTGTTTACGTACGTAAGCGTAACTTTGTATGGAGTGACTTTTCGGTGAAGTGGAATTACAATAATATTTTACAGTTAACATTGTTAATCAGTACAGCCCACGATTTTTCGCGAAAATAATTTTTCAACAGTTTGTTTCAATGCCTTATGTGTACATATGCTGCCCTGATTCATGGTCAGTGATTGGCTGGACGGGTCTAGGGTTCTACCCGCAAGTCAAGGACGTGTGGTGTCGCAGTAACATTGTGCCTGTTGGCACAGTCAAATGTGCCACGTCTGTGCAATAATACAATCTGCCTATAACAACGAAGCAGAGCTGCAGATGTGCGCGTAAGGCACTGAAACAAACTGTTGCAGAATTCTTTTCGCGAAAAATCGTGGGCTCTATTAATCAGTCATTGTTTACTAAACCTTAACAAGATTGGTTTGTATCATATTATGATATATGCCTGTATTTATTATATAATGCTAATGCATTATGTTTTAAATCTATGGAAATGCATCGAATGCTCAATGATAACTTTTTTTATTGAATATTTTTGTATACCCAACTGTTAAGATCCCGAACTTAATAAAAGTTGTGTAGTGAATGCTATTTAAAAAAATTGTTATCAAATTTTATATTCCTCTAATATCTTAATGTGCAATGCACACCAGTCTTATTGTCTGAGGAAGTGACAATAACAGTCCATTAGATATTGTTCTGTAGTAATTATATTGTAATATTCCATCACATTATGGAGAAAATTGCCTAACGCAACGTAAAAAAATATGTATCTACAGCAGATTCAGGACAGCAATTACTGTTCGAATAGGGTTCGAGGCAGGTATTTTACCATCTATGCTGCTGAGAACCTCTGCAGTAACATGATAAAGACCAAATCAATGTCAGCACATTTTAAGATGCAGCAGATTGAGACCACTTTTAGCTAGCTTCGAAATAGTTTTATTATGCGCGTGGTGTCTCGACAGCGATGACATTCCGTATACGTCTAAAGTAAATTTTCCTTCCGTACACTGGAACACACTGACGGCATATGAAACCAATTCTTAAAATAAAAATACTTCCCAAAACATTTCAACGAATGGGAAGCGCTCATCCAACGCCATCTTCAAACAACGTAAATTCCTTTGAAATAATAAAAAAATGGACGTTTTATTCGCTGTCCTATTGATGAACTTTAAAAGTAGGCGAATAACATTACGGATTAAAAAATACACCAGATGACCAAATTAATACTGCTGACATCGGTAAACTACTGATCATGGAAATGTGGACCTTCAAGTATCCCAATATCTTCCGCTGAATACAATCTTATAGTGAACTGAAGATTTACTTTCAATTTACCAGGTTCTGCAATTTATTTTTCGTATTTTGAAAAGAGGGTTTTCCAACAAGTATTGATTAAACGATAACTGTTCTCTCGTTAACGTTGTAACGATTTGTAGCGAAGTAAATTTACAAGCTACTGCCCGAAAAAAGTGTAATTAGTTATCCTAAAAATCATATATAAGTCTTTCTTCACTGAGTAGGTCCTAATTTGATATTTATCGTTTATTTACCCGCCACTACAAATAACAAAACCACGTGTTAGTTTTACAATATTAAGTTAAAAACAATCCTAAAAAAATAATAAATAAAATTATTAAGTTGGTATAAACATCACACTGACATTGATAGTCATTCATGTCTTTAAACCCGATCAAACCAGTTCTGTTCTCTGGGATGTATATATTTACACGACAAATTCGCGTGCCACTCCATCATAACACCGAAGCAAACGTTACTCCTGATACCAGAATTTAAATTAACGTGTCGAAACCATTTACCCAATATGCATGTAGCTACATAGGTGTTTAAAACACACACGTTAACGATACGATAAGAATTTTTTAATCGACAAGGCGGACAGCGGTTGAATGTTGGTATTCGTGCAATACAATTGAAGGTGTAACAGCGGCTCACATTAACGTGATATTGTGAGGTAGACTCTAAAGTCACTGTACAAAATGAACTGCCCGTTAGTTAAAGGCCTTGAGTTTAAATGTGATGATACATGTATTGCGTGAGCAAGAGTCGGCTTTATTGCTCGGACGTCCACAAGAATTAGCTACAGGCGGGCGGAACCATTAGTGTAGGCCTACTATATAAAGTAATATATTTAAAACATAATTTAATAGTAATAATAATACGTATAAACCTTTTTGTACACTTTATCGCCGCATACCACGGTCGGATCTAAAAGTAGAAAGGAGGTGGGCAAAGAGGCCAAGTGCGCTGGGTGGCAGTCTGAAAGGGCGGCAAATCCTTCAGGTTCAAGGTACTACCACCTTTAAACATTTTGGACAAATTGGAAAGGGTGGACAAAATTACGTTTGTCCCAAATAGGAGAATCTGTATAACCGGCTCTGCTTTATAGTGTAGTTGAACCCCACTCCTAGGGAGCTATGAAATCTTTGACATATTTCAATAGAGTGGATTGCAAGACATCTATAATATTTTTCTTACACTTCCTCCGTGGGTTTGCTGCGTGAGTTTCACTGTTATAAAGTCTAGTAACTTCGTAAGGTAAATGGAATTAACTCAAAACATCGTGTTAAACACGAACCGTTCTATAGACTGTTCACGATAAAGTGAGCATTAGTTAAAATTTTCTTTATGCCAAATTGCAATCACCTTTAATATTTTGAACTGAAAACTTTCCTGTAATTAAAAAACAATTGTAAACCTTCCCCCAATCTCAAAACTTAACACATTTAGCCCAAATGAAATACAGTTCTTGGATATTAACGTGTATGGAAGTGCTTAGATAAAAGTGAACAGACTATACGCATTTAATGTCATTTAATTTGATAACTATTGTTTTTAAATTAACACGTGTGCAGGTATGCCACATACAGGAAAAATAATCCTTTAATATGAAACATATATTACTTTGATGAATCAAATCGTCCTGCTTCATAGTTACAATATGTATATGTAAAATTACTGTACATACCGGAAAAAATAAATTTTTTGTTTAAACAATTCGTATAAAATTGATGTTTGGAGTTCATTATATTAGCGCGGGAAGATTTTCAAACGCGTAGGTTTTATTATATTAATACTTAATTGTTTATTTTAAACATATTATTTCCTTGCAAAAAATGGCTTCATTTCTTAAAACCTGTTGCGCAGAGGTAATGTTAAACTTTTAGGCAACTTTTGACAGATAGTTGGTTGTGTGCCCGCATAATGTAAACTGAACGATTAAAATTTTGGCCTTAATTACGATCAGTAAACAAAATGTCATATTTGCTCCATTATTGATTGAGTTCTTCTAGGTACTACAGAAAGAGCCTGATGAAAATCTCCAGCAATAATCATTAAAATAAAATCCATGTTACTTTATCTTTACCCATAATCATAATAACGCTCACAGTTTCGTTTTTATGCCCTGAGTGCCATGGTACACGCATCCTAGATAAGCTTAAGGTTCAACGTAACTCGGTCTACGATGCCTCGTTTTGGTACACATCACAGAGAAACTTCAAGAATCCAAAATACAAAGAAAATTATAACCTGTATTAAAAATTTACACGTGGAAAGTTCAATACAACGAAACTAAGACATTTTATACTGATAATACTAACCGCCGCCTATCTTCCATAAACCAGAAATATTTTCTCTACAGTTTTTCAGATTGCGTTATTTCAGTGGCATTTTAAGACTTTTTTTTTATGGAATTGAAGGTTTATGATGCCACTGTCTAATCTGCATGTCAGTGTGGCTTTGTATGTGATATGTTCCCTCCTTATTTAAATTTTCTGAATCTGTGAAACCTGTTCTCTTAAAATTTGGCATTCGTTTCATATTATTAATCAGATCTCATAATAATAGTTTTATTTCACTTCAGGTGATTGTTTACACAGCAAACATTTTAAATATGTTTGGTCGTTTCATTAGAAGAATAAGACCGAATTATACAAATGTTTGTAGGTTTTTGGGAGTTAAAATTCTAAGCATAGAATTTGTAATGGTGTTGAGGTTTGGGTCGGCTATTTTGTAAGGTTGCATAACATTAAATAATAAATGCTTTTGTTATATATCGATAGCAAGTTTACCATTATAGCTTTAAATAAATGTAGATTTGTAGTAGGACCGCAATACTCGAAATATGCCCGTTTATTATTCAATCTTACATAAAACATGCTCATAGCTTTTGGGATTCAGCGGCACAATTTAATAATTTCCTTTCAAAGTTTCGGTGGTTTCTGCAGCTGCCATCATA
>PNEQ01084592.1:32937-67063 GCA_003012365.1 Medauroidea extradentata
CATAAACAATGGTCAAATTACGATTACACGTTACGGCTACCAAATTTCATGCGATCGAAATTTCAAATATGCCATTTGTCCATGAAGGGGGATGATTTGTACCATCTTACCATGTTGGGGTCAGACGTCTTATTATAGCCCAAAACATGTCCACATTGTTGTTGCTACATCTCCAGCGTTGTTCGATATTTTAATTATATTCGATTTTGAAAACATATTTTCAAGGGCTCCTAACACCCTTCATATGCACTTTTGGGACAAATGTCAAAAGTAAACCCTACCTGATTTTGCGTAAGGAATCACCCCATCATGTTTGTCGGTCGAATTCACACTCACCCTGTGTGTATATATATATATAACTTGTTTTAATTATTTTGAGTTTTCTGTGCTAGGAGAAGACATGCAATACTCTACATTACCTGTTTGTGTGTTTTATTAATTTGACGCCTACTTTGAGGACAGTAGACTAATAGTGATAGTAAAATTTGGTCTTCAATGTTTACTAACAATTTCGGATTAAATTATATATTTGATGCAGAAGTTATTCTGAATAACAAAATCTATACTTTTCAAAGTAGTTGGACAGAATTACTATTTCTCAGTGCCTATTAAATTTCTAAGCATTTCTTGAACTGTTATTTTACTCTTAATACATTATCGTAAATTGTGGAACATAATACGTACTTTTAGAATTGTAACTGAGGTAATTTACACTGTTTTCAAAATATCTCACTGTCATGAGTTCCAGTTATTTCAAAGTAAAACTATTTAATATATAAACTTAGTTATCTAGTAATGAATTCAACATTCGTTCAGCAATCACTATTTTTTTTATTTAAAAAAAATTATAATTTTATTGTTTATGTAGTTTTACGTGCCCTCGCACAGCACGAGGCCTTGCTAGAGAAGAACGGGGGGAGGGGGGATGGGAAAGGAGTCGACCAAGGCCTGTTTATGGAACCAACCCAGCATTCGCCTGGAGTAATTACGGAAAACCCTGGAAAACTGAAATCAGAATGGCCGGGGCCGAGGACCGAACCCGAGTCGTTCCAAATTCAAGGCGAATGTTTCACCTCTGCTCCACCACGCTCGGTATTGTAAGTGTCATGCGGATAGCATGTTGAATCATGTTGCTGCCAATCAGCAGGCAATGATGTAGTCAGTTTGGGTTTTTAGGTTTCGTCTAAATACTTAATTTCATTTATTTAGTCAATGTTTTCTTTTGAACTACTTACCGATTTAATTTCATCTTTTGTTGACACATACTGAAAAAGAGGCTGAAAATTTTGTTATAAGTGCAAATCTAGCTAAACGGTTTAGTTATAGCGACAGGATTTTACAAGTGACTAAATTACAGCAGACAAGTGCTTCGATATTTGACTCAGTACACAGTCGCACACGTCAACTATAACTGGGGTATATTCTCCAAACAACCTCTGGTCAAGGACTTCACCTGTAACTCTGTCTTTCGAGAGCGACAGCTAGTGAGATGGGAACTTGTGACAGTCTTTATATCGTATTCTCTAACACATCTCTTTGTCAGAAGGAGCCGCGGTGGCTGAATCATCAGACCATTCGTCTTCCACGAAAGCGATCCGAGTTCGATCCCCGGCAGAGAATCGTGCCGGACGTTGCCATTGGTCTGCAGGTTTTATTCGGGGATCCCCCGTTTCACCCGCTATTTCATTCCGGTGCTGCTCCATACTCACCTCATGTCACCCCTCACCAGCACTGGAGACCTCGATGTTAAGCGCTGACCAAAATCTCTGTCCCTCTCTCTTTCTCTTTGCCAGAATATTAAAATACTTGGCAACACTGTCGTCGGTGTATTGAAAACCTTTATACATCTTACTAAATTATATGTTCTGAGTTTTCACAGTATGTTTTGAATTACTAATTACCTAAATCCTGCGCGGTGCTTAGCTGTGATTGTACACAATACTGAGTGGTCTGTGAGAACAATTATATTGGGAGGGATAGGTACATTCTTCTTTCAGCAACGTGCAAGAGGAAAAATAACAGACTGTCTAATAACATGATCTTAGTAACAAGAAACCACTCTTACTGAATGATTATTCCAAGGATGTTGAATTTCCATTCCCAGAATACATACTCGGATCTCTTGAAACGCGACCATACTTTGCCAATGGTTTCCATGTGCCAATTTAAAGACATTTAATAATGTCGGCTCGTACAAAGTGATACATTTTTTAAATACATACAAGATTCTTCAAGTATTTTTTCAGCCATTAATGAGAAATCAATGGTGTCATAAGCATGTGATGTTTAGCAACAATATACAAATAATTAAACTGTGGAATATGGGCCACACCACGGGACGTTGTGAGATTACGAATGTGTAGTCGACTAGTCCAGCCAAAGCAGGTAGGAGGGCACACATGTAGGTGACCGATGATGTGCGTAGTTTGCCTCTAGTATCTTTGTCGTCCATGCAGGGCCACAGGATGTACGTGTACCAACAACCTACACCTTACACACACTCACAGAGTCTTGCAGAACAACGACTTAGAGCAGGCGTAGTTGCACTAAGCTCACATACATCACCGTTAGCCGTCGATGAGGACCACACATTTCACACATCGGAACAACTTGTATTTATCGCTCTTGGACGGAAAAATACCCTAATGCACCGCTATTAAAATATTTTAACACAGTTTCAAATGCGAACAATGTGGGAATTTTTCCTATTATAACAATAATATTAAAATACTACATTTGATGCTTTTAAGAATGCGTTGTGAATAAGCTCATAAAATTACTGTGATGTTCAGAGTTAAAGGCGCGGTCTACCGCAATTTTCATCACCATTTTTTTATTTTTTATTTGTACCAGATATTTTTTCTCTTATTTTAGACACAAAATGTGACTAAATTTGGCTCTTATCAAATTTTTTTATCTCTCATAGTTTTCGCGTAATGGCTTGCTAAATCATATTGTGCATGTTTCCGTTTTAACGACTACACTAAAACCAACTGATATACCAAACTAAAAAAAATCACAGTGGATAAAGTCATTGCAGGCTACAATGATATGCTCATAAAATAAAAGAATAAGAATTATTTGAATTTAAAAAAAATGCTGAAACTGAAAATAAAAATTTAAAAAGTTCAATATATTTTTTTAAATACAAATAACTTTTATTCTTTAATTTCATGAGCGTGTCATTGTAGCCTGCAATGTTTTTATCCACTGTGATTTTTTTGAGTTTGGCATATCAGTTGGTTTTAGTGTAGTCGTTAAAACGGAAACATGCAAAATATGACTTTAACAAGCTATTACGCGAAAACTATGAGAGATAAAAAAAATTTCATAAGAGCCAAATTTAGTCCCATTGTGTGTCTTAAACAAGAAAAAAAATCTGGTACAAATAAAAAATAAAATAATGATGATGGAAATTACGTCCTTAGAATTTTACATATGTAAACAATAATTATACACAATGAAATTTGAATTTAGCTGTAAATTAATGGCATCTGTAGTGTAAATATTTTTATATTGAACTCTGTATTACTCATATTTGTAATGAAAAATAAAATAAAAACTTTAAATAGCTTGTGCGAGAATAACTCAAGACGTCTCTATCACACATAATTTGTCCACGACATACTGGTAGGCATACTTGAGTAATGTACGTGTATATTAAAAAATTGCAATATAAATTAAATGCAAGCAGCTACTTCCAGAACCTTTACGAAACTGCATTCGGACGTGTTTTAAGTTCGCTACTATACAGATAAGCGCTGAATAGTGAATGATACAAAATACCAGAATAACTATACAACACGCAGATATTTTGTGTGTGTAGCTTTGAATTGAGGTTATTTTTGGTAAGAACTCTTTTGTAATGCTTCTGTAGTTATCTGAATGTACACATCAAAAAATTCTTACTTTCACAAGAAAAAGTTTGTATACTAGTGTCAAATCATGTATTAGTCTAGCCACTACAGCAATAATATCGCATGTAATTAAAGTCGTCTAAATTTTCCATATAACTGAGTGGACTGGAGGGGTATAGATTTATGAGCAGGTAGTTTAAAATGAAAGAATAGAATCTTCGTTAGACTGTCACGTTTTACTAAAAATTTTGTACCTTTACAACAAAAAAAAAAAATATATTGAAAATTTCTTACCAAATTTTTTGTGTTACATCAAACAATTTTTTTGTAAAATGTAAAAGAATTTAGTTATAAATATATAACATAATTTGTAAATGTAAAAAAAAAATGTTTGTCGTTTACAGATATATTTGTATTTTCACCAGCATTTCCTGTGAAGTTTACAATAATTTCGTAAACTCACAAAACATTTTTTTTAAAACTAGTTTTCGAAAAAAATAAAAGGACAAAATAAATTTTATTGTGTACGACACATTCTGAATTTTGAATAACAGAGCTTTGGATTGTCATGTAATGTCGCAATTTCTTTCCTTCGGGACTGCTTTGAGTGTACTTTATACAGATTACACATTTGCCACACATTGGGCTGAATAGTCGAATCATGGTGCAAAAAATAAAACCAGCAAATTTTACCCCAAGTTTAATGACCATCTCATGTTGTACAGGAACTACTGTACACTTGTACAATATAATTTTTAATGTTAACGTCCTTTTTAATCCAGGGTGAATGGCTGAATATGGCAGGTTTCTGGCTAGCAATAACGCTTACACATATGGCGTAACACGGTGGCGCGATTTTCCATACAGGTTATTCTTGGGTATATTTATAATATGCGTCAGATTCACTGCAAAACTATCTAAAAGCGAACCTTATATTTTAAATTTTGAGGAAAGTAGTGACATTTTAATGCTGGTGCTGTTTAAACATATAATTCACAAAAGGCCACGAAGATTTGTGTGACTGGCTGAAGTCCAAAAAACAACTGCAACAGGAGTCACCATAAATTCCTGCCCCGTCTGCCCTGCAACGACACGGAGAACAAACAGTAACATAACACATTCCGTTATCGGCAGCGAGCGTGGAGGGCCACTTCTCCTGTCCTCACAAGTCATTGAAACAACGTTTATAGTGTGAATGCGTCAGAGCTGCAGAGTTAATGTTCGAGTTTACAAAGCAATTCAATGGCAATATATTAGCTGCGAGTAAATTTTGCAAACGGTTTCGTTTTATGTAAATTGCACATTTAGTACGCACCTGACTTGCAGCATATTTTTCTCGCATCGAATGTGGGATTTAATATTACGTCGCAAATTAGTGCTATACAATAAAAGTGGCTTAATTCACCTTGCGCTGTCTGGTAATATAATGTAGTGATGAGTGTTACCGCGTTTAGTGCCTCAGAAGAACTGTAAACTCCTGCTAATAGCAGCAGTTCTAGACGTCGAAGGTCACCAACGCATAAGTAAATCAACAAGCATATACATACATTAAAAACAATTTGTTTGTGAAAATTTTATTTAATTTTTTCCGTGGTTAATCAGAGCGGACTATCCCCAAAATTTTTTCATTCATAAAATTTTACTTTCATAACAGTTTTATTTGATATCAAAGCATCAAACTGTTTTTCACTGTGCGTAAATATGGTTTTGTATAGCTCATAAAATGCTTATTCCATTAATATATTCTTGCATTTATAAATATTTATTTTATGTACTTTTAAATGAATAATTTGCAAAACATTAGTGAAATAGGCCATTATTACCCAATATGCATATTCCCCTCAGCTTCGCCCTCAACGAAATTGAATGTATCATATAATATATACGACGTACTATGCCTTGGCTATGCTCGGAAGTTACTCGAATTTTATTATTTTATGTGATTTGAAAATTTAAATTTAAGTTTGTAGGTCAGTTAATTGCGTAAGTACGATTATTCTGTGTTTGAAAAAAAAAAAAAAAACGCACGTGTACACAGTATGGCCAAGTATTTTTCGTCTTTTAGTTTCAATTTTGCAGTCTTATATTGTTGGCGCATCTTTATGGTTTTGTGAGCGCAGTTTTTATCAGGGAACTATTTCACACTGTAAAATGTAGTTAGCCCATGTAACGTATATTTACATATAAAAAAACCGTTTGCCTAGGCCAACTTTTGTGTACCAATGCGCATAAAGGTCGTAAAAATGGAATGTGTATAGTAATACGACGATATATTTCATTAGAAAAAAACTACCCCGATTAGATGAGAAAAACCTTTTTATCATTTTACCCGATTTCTTTTTCTTGAACCTAGCAAGGTGGTGCAATGGTAAAATGTTGTACTCACATTCAGGAGAACGCAAAATTCGAATACTGGTCGGGCCATCCTGAATCTGGTGTTCATGTTAGCTTACTATCACTTTAGGAAAATTCTGGGATGGTTCCATAATAAAAATGACACACCCGATTACTTGCCTAATTGCCTTCAGGTTAATAGTAGTGTAACACTACAACATAATTTAGTATTAGTTTGCTTATTTTCACAAGCAGAGGAAAAATATCCACGGCGAAGGAAACAATACTGAATATCGGCATTAAAAAATAAGTAAATTCTTAAAAATATACAAAAATGGATGTTTTTGCAACCAAATTGCCCAAAACAAGGTTCCGGCTCCTCCGTACATTAAAAGTACAGCTAGGATATATTTTCTAACTTAAAAACAGCATTAACAGCTGCAGGTATCGCTGAAGACCTGACATGTTTTCCTGTTATATTGTTTGTATTATCTATTGGACATAACAACATTTACATTGGTCAACAAATTTGAGGCATATTGCAGAATACAAGAGAATATATATATATAAACATTACAGCTGGTACGAAACGATTCAAACTGTTCACAAAGACTTGGAATGTCGTTCGTGGATTATAAGTAGTACAGTCACACCAAATCATCCACTCGTAAGATATAAAATAAAAGTGTACACAAATTCCCAGAGGGAATACAAATCGACTTGAAATTAGTTGTTTCATATGAAGATAGTGAAGAACAAGTTGGCTCTGATATCTATCGTGAAGACACGTCTATTTGATCTGTTATTTAAATTAAGGTTTTTCTACAGTAGCTTAGCAATGATTACCTATGCCTAAAATGATATATTTGCAGGGAAAAAAATAATTTTGACTTACATAGTTCCATGTATGCATTTTAATGTTTTTATTAGTGTTTATTTGGTTATAATTTAGTTACGTAATATTTAATACTATTTCGAGTAAGTGTTCCTAAATATAAAGTAAAACTGAATCCTTCAACAACATTAAACTTACCCTGTTTCTAAAATTTCTAGAATATGTCACTTTCGTATCAAGAATTTTACATGATTCTTTATTATGACACTTAAAGAATTATCCCTGCAGTGCTGATTATGCTAACCTTTTTTTCAGTGCTACAGTTGCACTTTTTTGGACCTCTAACAGTATACATTTATTAAGAGCATGTTGGCTATAAATATTACATAACTCTTCTCCCTTCTGATGCTAACCATTGATTCTCAGTGGTACAGTTAACACTATTTTTAGGCCAGTTACATGCTAAATTTCTTAAGCGCATGTAGGCTAT
Organism: Medauroidea extradentata; assembly: GCA_003012365.1. NCBI lineage: Eukaryota > Metazoa > Arthropoda > Insecta > Phasmatodea > Phasmatidae > Medauroidea > Medauroidea extradentata. The sequence goes on from PNEQ01084592.1 coordinate 40,454, forward strand.
GCATATTTATTACCCCCCCCCCCCAGTCCACATTTACCCATACACTTAGTAAATTACGACACTCGTGTGTTTACTCATTCTGCAATACAAGAAGCAACGGTGTGTTAAATTTCAGGTCGATATTAGGCTTAAAAATACTACGATCGGAAGGAATTTTCGTACCGTGATCAGAGAATCTAGCCCACTGTGCGTCACTTGAAAAAGTTGCTTCATCTAGGTTAAACAAAATTATATAATATTCTTCTGTTCAAAAATTAACAGCCATCTTTTTAAAATATCTAGATAATCATCTAACAGAATAGACGTGAATTCATTAGTAGGAAAACCAGTTTCCATTAGTAAATCTTCCATTGTCAGCCCGCATTCTGGCCTGAGGTTCAGTAAAGGAAGGACAAGCAGTATATAGAATACGCCGTACAAAATCTTGTTGTCAAACTCCTGGAGAAGTTGCGGCAGAGACACAATTTGCGTCTTTGGAGCTCCCAGAGACTCAAGTGTGACGACAAGTTCTGCGTGATACTCCTTCAAGAGTCTGTCAGTGTGGTTTACTCTTACATCGTCAGTAGCACTACTGAAAATGAACTGGATCAAATCCAACACCGGGGAGTTGTAACTGCAACACTGGAAGTCTACCAGCATGATTCCATCGACCTCGTTGGACTCTGAATAGCGGAACATCACATTGTGAAGACCAAAATCGCCATGGTTCAGTACATTAAAAGAATTTTCGTCTCTCATCCAGATGACACTCATGTCCTCGTACAAGGTCTGGTATCGACGTCTAAGTCTTTCAGCCCAAGCGTGACCGAACTCTGGCGAAGTCTCTATGGCTGTGATTATTACAGGACTGATATTTTTTATTATAGGTAGGAAGAATTTTCTTGCACCTTCCTCTAGGAAGCAATACTTGTCGAATATCTTGAATAGGCTCTTGTCCTCTAAATGCATAATTACAGATGCTGCATGGAATCTGGCAATTGTCCTTAGTGTTAGTAAACAGAGTTCCAAGTTTAATCCATCCTTGCGTTCTGGCGGCTTAAAACCTTTAGGGGCAAGATCCTCTATAGCAATCAGGTACGTAGGGCTTTCCTGTGTATAATACACTTGAGCTGAGAATTCCTTGTGGCGATCAGGAAATGCTTGGAAAAGAAGCGAGTGCATCTTAGGGAGGATCATTTGGAACATTTGAATCTCCCTGGGGAAATTTGTGGACTCATCAATGATGCCCGTCATAGAGTGTCTCTTCGGAAGGACTTTAATAATTATTACCTGTGAGTGATATGTTTTTTCTTCACCTCTCGTGTACCTCACTGTCACTCGACTCATACAGCTACCTCCGTGAAGATCCTTGTTCAGTTCATCCACTTCAATATCGGGCACGACAGTAATGGTGTTGTCCTTTTCCACACTCCTCAGCATTTGTTCCATCGCCTCCACATTTACCTGTTCTGGATGTTCCATATTTGACCACAGGTTCCTGGAATCAATACAAACATACCGTGACAGAATGTACGTTGACACTATTAAGATAGATGGTACAGCAATTTTAACTTAAACAATACATACCGTATGCAATAAACAATGGTATGTCGTTATAACACTTTGCAATTATAGTAGGCATGACAAAAATGTTTCTCACGATAAAAATATTACAAAAATACGTTACAGTGATCAATTTTTATCTTTTATTTCCGCTTCACTAATTGTAATTTGTTGGTACATTGACTTAAGAGATCCCCTTTATAGCACAAATTTAAAAAAAACCTGACTTAATGCCTGTTACATTTTACCCAGTTGAGTTTTGTGGAATTAACTGAGCGATTAACATTTTGCGTCTATTTTAAGCTGGAAAATATTTCCTATCGTTCCGTACACGTGTTTCCTCAATTTGATTTATTATTTGCCGATAAATCACTGCACAGACATTTTTATGTTCGTTTAAACTATATGTCCAAATTCACAATTCTGCGAATAACACAAATTTCATAATGTAGTGAAACTACTTTCAGAGAGCTCATTAGAAGCAAAGAGATTTTTAGAATATTACGGGAATCAAAAAAATAATGATGATTTCTACTTCAGTAAATAATTGTAGTATCTTTATGTCCGCTAAAAAGTTCGAATCATTTATTGCAATCACTAAAGAATGAAAGTACGTAGAAGAAACGACGAAAAAAAGAAAAATATGTGTTGGGAGTGTAAATTAGTGTTCTTTCTAGTTTTTAATCACCTAGTGACGAGGCGCTGTTGTAGACAAATACATAAACTTCCAATACTGTGCTTCTGAAATATCTCAATGTTTTTTTAATATATGACATTGCTGAAGTACATCCAAATAGCTACAAGGAATTAGTGATGCGCACTCCAACGGGCATAACGTATTTTAAAATCTTTAATGATAGCAAACACATTAAGCGCATATCTTAGTATGTCTTAGGCATATCCATTTTGTGGAAAAATATCCAATCTCTTATCAATCATCTGTTGAGAATACTCCTGAATATGTAAATATAGTACATAATATACCGTATCGGTTTTCGAGAGAAGAAATTAAACACATGCAATCAACGAAACAATATATTTTTACTTGAAACAAAGAAAAAATCAAAGCAAGTAGAAAATCTGCCATTACTAGAAAGGCAATTTATATTTTCAACTTTCCCAGACTGTGCCACAAGCGAACATTGTACCATTTGCCCCTTCTGAAAATGTCTTGTATAAGCGCTGCTTACTCGTAAAATATAACAACAGTTATTACACGAAGGAAATTATTCTAATTTATTCAGGCTTTATTGTGACTGTATCGTATGTTGATAATTATGCTAGCTGTCATAAAGTTAATCTAACCACTGCATATGCGAATAATAATTTCGCGCGTTGTGGGGGCACAAAATTCCCTTAAATGTGTTGCAAATTATTAAATTAACAAAAATAATTATAAAATACAACTAGCTGAAGATTATTTTGCTGCATGTAGGTGAGTTTAGAGCTCTGATGCCAGCTGTTAAACAGCGCGGAGGTGTTCCAGTGAAAGCATTCTTAGCACAGTGTACAAAACTCGTAGTTGTCTATGGAACAAGTAGATTTGTAGGTTCAGTAACGTTCAAGAGTCTAGGAACAAATGGACGGTGCTATGCATAAACAGGCCAAGTTTCAATAGTAAGTATGTATTAATGTTTTGCTCTCGTAAACAGTCTTAACAGAAAGTATTTAAAATCCTAGATCCTGCTGTCATAAATATTGAATTTACAGGACGGAAACACTTATTATAACTGTTTTAAATATTACGATCTAGTAGCATATTTTAGTGGTAACTAAAAATTGGCGCTTGTTATGTTTATGCGTAACACCGTCCAAATCATCCAGTAACACTTCAGTAATAGTATCAACATTCTTGAAACGCGACCATGTTTTGCCACTAGAATGAATGAATGAGAGATTTTGGTCAGCGCTTAACATCGAGGTCTTAAGTGCTGGTGAGGAGTGACATGAGTTGAGTATGTAGCAGCGCCGGAACGAAGGAGCGGGGGAAACGGGAGATCCCCGAGAAAACCTGCTGACCAACGGCATCGTCCGGCACGATTCCCATATGCGAAAATCCGGGGACCAACCCCGCCGGTAATCGAACCCGTTTCGCCTTGGTGGGAGGAGAATGGTCCGCGGCCCCTTTTGCCACTAGCCCAGACCATGTTTATTATGTAGGGAATCGATCCGAAGTTCGAAACAGTTTTCTGCAGGAGCTGAGATTCAACTTAAGATGAGCTTCAACTTAGTGGCTCTGATTATTGCATAAAAACCCAAATGTCTTCTTTATCCAAGCGTCAGACAGCTTGCTAAAAGAAAGGATTCGCTTGTATATTATGTTATGTAATATTGTCTGTAGACAACATCTGTCAGGAGCCAGTATGGCGATATTAATAATCGTACCTCGCCTTACAATTTACATCGAAAATAACTTGATTGGATTAATTTTTAACAAAAATGGTACAAAAAGAAATTATTTTTCTTATAACGTAGCTGAGAGTTTTTTATTGCTATTGCATTTCATCGGCAATTTTTAGGTATTTTACGTGTCTAAACATATCAACGAAAAATTAAGAATTTGTTTAATTATTACTTTAATAATGACGTTTATGATTATTTTATAAACTTTATTAGCAAAAAGAGGAACTGCGGCGGTTTAAAGAATTCCCCAAATACACGCAGAAAAAAACTAAAACAATATGTAGCTGACAGGAAGGAAAATTACATCGGAACTAGCACTTCGGGTCCCTCATTCAAAGAATGCTACTGCAAGTGCAATATAATATTGACAATAATTTGACAGACTAAAAAAGTCTCACAGAAGGTGGTAGAAGTTCCATCAAATTTTATCGTAGCTTACGATTGATAAAATTCAAAGTTTAAAATTAATATGTGGCGTTTAAGTAAGGATACTTTGTGCGGAAGCAAATAAGTAGTTTTATTGGCACCGTATCTTGCTTGGATGTGTGATAAATTAACCAGTGGCGGCTTGAGGGTTGTTGCCAGGGAGGGCACAAGTTGCCGAGAACTGCACACTCGTGTGAACGCACCGCCGTATACCAATGACCATGAAATATCTACCGGCTACTTATGTGTAGTGAGCAGTCAGTAATAAGCGGGACCTACATACCAGCGTGTCAGTGGCTGTAGCATTAACTAGCGCACAACTGTATACAGTTCTCTGTAACTTTTGCACTCCCTGGCAACAACCTACGAGCTACCACTGAGATTAAATGAACTCTCTATCTCTCTATATACGTATGTATGTATGCATGCACAAATACACACAGTTCTCAAAGAATTAAAAAAAAAAAAAAATTTCTGGAATCCTAAACTATATCTATATTTTTTGCGTACTAGATGTCGCAGAAAACATTATTTGCCTAATTGCCGTCCACTGATCGCTCTACATTCTTATTTGGCATATGATTCATTCAGGCCTATTGTTATTATTGTATTTAAGAAGCACTAAGAACACAAAATCACTTTAATTGTACAGAAAATAAAACTCCATGTCTGCGAAAATAGTAAGTTGAAAACTATATATATATATATATTAAAATTCAGTAGCTTTAAAGTTGAGAAACTTGTTATGTTGTACGCACTCCATCTTATAACACTGCACATCCATGCGTCCGGCCTCCGTAGCGTAGTTAGTTAGGCTCTGGTTTACGGTGCGAGTGGTTCTGTGTTCGAATACCAGCTCGCGCAGGGACGCTGTGCTGTCCCTTCACCTTATTTCATTCCTATAGGCGGTTAACACCTCGTTAATAAAGGGCCGTTAAACCCTCTGACCTCGTTCATGTGTGCCGTTAGCTTAGCTGACCGTATCTTTCGTTTGGGTTCCAATCCAGGCCGATACCTAATACTTTTATTTATCAAATAATATTTCAGTTGTATAATGTTCAGAAATGTCTTACATTATTATTAAAATCGTGAAAATAAATATCGCAATATGAATATTCTACTTTTGATTAACAGTAGAAAATATTTTCCCTTCATTCTCGAATAAGTCTTCAAGAAAACCACTCTTGACGTACGGAATAAACTCTATACGTAATTATTGTTAAATTTTTACTTTAAATGGAATTGATATCATGCGTATAAACAATACGTTCATTTTATAACATACCGTATCAGATTATACGCAGAATAAATTATCTGCAATGATTCTGATTATAACCAAACTCACAAGTTTAGGTTTGTTAACGTATGTTTATCATGTACGGTATGTTTCACGTTCATAGGGGGTTCTGACTACGTCAATAGATTTAAGTTTTTTTTTAGACATTGGCTAAAATTAATGTTTCAGAATAGTCACGACTTATTTTAAATTCTGATATAACTATTTGGAGTTTATTTCCTTAAAAGTAACAATCAATCAGTTAACGTAAGTGCAGATTGTATGAAAACTTAATTTCTGCCTTCTATACACTTCTGGAGTCGACGTCATATGTATACTAGCGCTGCTTAGCTGTTACACCTCTGAAGATATGCTATAATGACTACTATGCTACATAACGGACTTATTTTTTTTATCCTCTGATAAATAAGAAATGTTAATTTAAAACAAAGAGGGATTTAATTTTATTATGTCGATTAAACCACAGTGGCTTTAGACAGAAGAACTGATCGTTTCGTTTTCCCAAAACAAAACCTAAGATCCACGTGTTTATATTTGGAACAGATGTATAGACGTATAAGTTGTATTCAGTTACTGTACTTATTGTAACAAAGATTGTAGCTTGAATGATGTACGTTCTTAAGGTTCTCGGCAAAACATATACGAAGAAATGTTCACATAATCACCAGGGTTCCAAGTCGTTAAGCCAACTGTATGATATTAGTTTGTTGTTCGCACTCGCACGATGTACTACACAGTGACATTAAATGAAAGTATAAGATTCGTTTTTCAATTAAATGTGGTGTAAAATTTTGAACGAATTTTTTAATCTTCAGAAATGTGTACCTTCCACTATGAAACTCAACAAGATTTTTTGGCCGATTTGTTTCGCCAACTTAAGTCTACAGTACATGGAACATAAACAAAATTATTTTATGTAAAAAAACAAAACATATTGTAGAATAAATAAGGCCTGTAAACTAAAGTTTTAGTTTAAAAATGCGACCATAGGTGCGACTAAAAATATTAAAACCACTTTTTTTGTACAATTATAACCACCCAATACATGTCCAAACTACAACTCCACTTTTGGTTTATTGTAACATGCTGAATGAATTACTACGGAGCATGAAGGAACACTACGCTCTACATTCAGGTAACTTAATACTTGTAAGCAAACACATTTGGAGCTGTAATGACATGCTCATAAATTTTTCTGAAAGCGAATTATGTATGATTCTGTTATGTTTATATTAAATTTGGTGTCTGAATCTTAACTGCCCCGCGCCTATCAACAGTAAAATTATGTTGTTCAAAGGATTTATAAAGCAAAAAATTACGTGCTTAAATATGCCCGAATAATTAAGCGACAGGGTAAAAGTGCTGTGAGTCTTATCCCCTTTGAACCGTAGGTAGTTACAAAAAAATTCAGGCAAAAACGTTAATTTATTGGAACTGCCAACCCTCCTAATTTAACCGAAATGCTTACTTCGATACCGAGAATATTGTGGTGAACGTGTTATTTAGTAAATAATATATAATTTAAGATAAACGCTACGCCTGTATTTAAGTCAGCTGTACACAAATGTCGTCTGTTTAGATTAATTTAGCTTGACTGGTGAGCTAGGTTTGAAACTTAAATATGATGTCGGTTGAAAGGAAGTTATAACTCCGGTTTTTACATAGCTCATTTGCAAGAAAACCTTTTCTACATGCCATTATGACTTGTGTGAAAATTGTGCATTTAATAAGTTTGTATTCTTAAACTCGATAAAATATTAGAGTCCACTCGGCCAATTACATACTTTTAACAGAGGAACATTTTAGTTTTTGTACAAACGGATTGAATTCGTGATTCGTCGACACACATTTACCACTGTAGTAACAACAGACTCTAACTTAAATTGACGGCATTAATATTGATTCTTGTGATAGTTATATGTAACGGAAAACTGAACAAAATCAATGTAACTTTTTTCTGTGTTATTTCACTTATATTGGATTCACATGTGTTCATATTAATAAAATTAAATCACGTAACCTGAACAACTCGACGTTTTACTAGGTTTTCTCATATAAACACCACAGAGCAACGAATAGTTTATCTACAGTATGGCGGCGCACACAGAAAATAATTGTAAGTGACGTCGACTTTAAAACTTCTTTTTTTTTTTTTTTTCAGATGAACGTAAACTGTCATCTACATTAAGCTTAAACTGCGTTAAAGCTTGTTCAAAAATAAAAAATTTTAACGACACTATTATATGGGCTTACGCATATCAATTTGCAAATATGCACTTCAGACGATGTCGAATATTAAGCTTACTTCCGAAACAGCATGGATGCTGTAACTAATTATATTTAAGTCGTAAAAATCGCATTAAAAAGCGTATTACAGCTTTGTATAATAAGTGTAGCAACTGGATATAAACAAAATTTCAATGGAGGTGTACATCCAATAAAATGATCGTGTTATCACTTGAAATAATAATTAGAAAAGCAAAATAACGTAATGTTTCCACGCCAGTGCATTGTCTTGTGTACAATTACAATGGGATACTTGATGGGCAACTCAGTGACCCCTTTATTGCTTTCTTGTTTTCGAGCATCAGTAACTTAAATATTATACCATGTATACGAACTGCTAGTTGCGTTGTGGTGACGTGTTTTAGATAACACCAAATACAGTGTATTTGATAACACTCTACCGTAGTGCAGAAAGGGCCGATCTAAACAGTAACAATTAAGAAGTCAAGTGATGAAACTCAGCGCAAATTATACAACAAAATAACTTAAAATACTATTACTACATAATGTCTAAATGGTCTTTGTAGAAATAAAACTGGTTTGGCGAAACATCAGTAATATTTCTCGCCTACCTGCTTAAAAACACGCCATCCTCATCATTTGGTTTTTTATAACTGTAGACGTACAACAAATGTTTTTCGGATATTGAGCGAAATATACTAATACGCTCTAGTACAATACAACAGTTGTATTGTTTCTGTACACCTGATGTTGTTCCCACATTGCGTTTCTTCAAACAGTTGTATTCGCAAAGACCGCTGAAGTTACACACACGGCTGTCGATGCAGTACCTACTTGTCTTGTCATGCGTTTTGGCAGTTGTATGAAACGTAATATTTATCACTGGATCATTGCTATTTCAAAACTATATCTTTAATCGCTATATTATGTGAATACATTTGATTCACGTAGAATATCATAAATCAAATACCAACAAAAAACTATTTGCCTATTAGTAGTTATAAATGGCCGACTCTGAGATAAGTGAGTTGTGGGTAGAGAGTCTGGGAGCCACGGTGGCCATCTTGGATTATGTCATCGCCGGGGGCGATTACGAGAAACCATGGGAAACCGAAATAAAGATGGCCGAAGCCGGGGACCGAACCCGGGTTCTCCCGTATGGGAGTCCAACGTGTTACAGCTGTGCCACCTCGCTCGGTGACTTTATTCCACACCACAAAAGCTAAGAATAAATAGTAGCCACGGAATACAATTTTCAGAGAATATGTTACTTGCAAAATTAAAGTCGATATTTCTCCCTTACAAATTACAGTTGCAAGCGAGACTGTACACACAATTAACATATATCACTGCAGAGGGCTGCTAGGATTAAATCGGAATTTGGACCATTGAGCCTAATTAAGGAGCTTAGAAGTGAGTAGTGACCGATGTGATTATTTATCGTCACTTGAGCATAAGGTATTAGTTAAAGGCCTTCTCTAGTGGTTAAACACTGGGCTTGTATTTTGGAGGACGCAGGTAAGATTCCCGTTATGCCCACTCTAACTCCTGTTCTCTATGATTTACCAACATCACTCTGAGGAGTAGCGGCGGAGTCATTGCGTAGTAAGACAACATGCTTCCCGTCATGACGAAATAGATTCGTACCCCGGTGGGGTCACTCCAGATTTTTGTATGTGAAAAACGTGGCTCTCCCAGATTTTTTTGTTATTCCATCACTGCTCCATACTCACCTGATACCACACCCGTCAGCGTTAAAGACCTTGCTGTTGAGATAGCTGGCTGCAGGTCGCCAGAGAGCTTGCAGACAACCGACAGATGGGAGCCTGTTGGATAAATTTCTTAATCCGCGTGTGATGACTGCGTAGTAACAGCATATCAAACAACTCTGAATTCGTGTATGTGTTCTTCGGGATCTCCACAAATAATTTGAAAGTTATTTACTCTCGACAAAAAACAGTTGAAATAGGTGTATTTGCGGTCATTTTTAGGCATGGACGTTCTTACTGCACAAATGGCAATACCACTGAATGTCTAACACAAGCGAGCTGTCAACGAGAGGACAACTCGTCAGTTGAACGACTTGCACCTAGATGTTACTCTGAAGCGTAATGCACGTACTTTCATCGCCATTAGCACTTTCATTCTTCAAGGTTTTATACGCGCAAAATGCGTCCCCCAGCGACGTTCAGGTGCTGACCAAATTACCTTTACAGACTCCACTTTGAAAACTGTTAAATACGAATGCTGCGATGGTTTAAATTATGTACCGTAGGCCGATTAGTTCAATTTTAATGTAGGTATGATAGGACAAGGGTTACGTATCGAAGAATATTGTTGTAGACCAGATGTTGAGCCCTGCCTACCTATTAAAAATCCCCGTAGAAAAAAAAAATTGTACAGTAAAAAATGTAACTCTAAATATGGGTAGGGAATTATTATTTTTTAAAATGGCCATTACGTCTCGTAGACAGCTCATAAACGGTTATACATTAATTTACTCCAGAACTGGAACGAGAAACGGAGCCGGGCCACGGCCTATGTGAAAGAACCATCTGAGAATATTGCTGGAAAGATTTAGAGGAACTATGGAAATCCTAAATCCGGATGGCCGAAGCCGGGAATCTAATCCGGGACTTCCCGACTGCTAGTCCAACATGTTACCATCGTGCCACCTCGTCAAAACACATCACAAATACGCCTATGAAATGTCAGACTGTCACGCACAGTGGGTCATAACATGATAACTGATAACTGGATTACAGATAACTCAGTTGCATGCGATCACCGTCCGTATTGTACGTTCTGACTGAGTAACAACACAAAGACTTACCCGAGAGCGAAGCGTCTTGAAGCCGCGGACTTCTTACTACGATAACTTTCTACCAAGAACTCAAACAACTCCTGCTAGAGGCACTTCGCTTGCTCAAAGATTACAACGTATGGGATCTAGGAGGGGGAAAATTAATACGACCTTGACTTACGTCATAAGCAGGAAACTCTCACACCGGCCTGCCGTCTGTACGTACTACTACAAACGTAGAGGTGGTCTGCTAACGGTGGTGGGTAGGAAGACTGTTGATGACGTGGTCGAGTCACCGCGGTAGACAGACAAGGTCGTCTCAAGCAGCAGTAGTTTAATGCACACCGCAGTGTTCGTCACCTCACGTGAAAATGTGAGTTCAGTATTTCTAGCGTTTCGAAATGTATTAGAGTTCAGAAGTAAGTAATGAAAATTAATGTTATTATTGTCAAACCTTGTTTCAATTAAGTAAATTATTAGATGGCAGTCAGAGATAACGTTCACAAAAATTCCGATACTTCAGTACGTGAGCCATGAACATTTTGACGGTACACATGGGACTCATTTCCGGGAATTGATATAAACTAATATTCAATTACGGCCCCTCCGGCAGCACCATGTCAACGCGGAACAACGACACAACAGTAGAAGTGGTAGTAATTTTTCGTGTATGCAAATAAATCATCAGGCCTACATTTATCTTTCGTTACGTAGCCTACATTACCGAAACGTATTCTTCTTGGTTTAAATGTAGATTTTTCCTTGTCTGTTGACAGTAGTTATCTAACCTGATCGAAAGAACTTTTGGAACTTTTTTTAACTTAAGATAAATGGTTTTAAAGGAAACATCAGTATACGTGTGGATTGTAACATTTTCTCTGATCCATGCTTTGTTGCAAACTATTTCGGCAAGGTTTCTGTGATGTGTTCGTAACATCTGAAATTAATTACAACCCTTCGCAAATAATGATGTATCTTACACCTCTTGTAGATACAAGTATGGAATTGAGGGCTATGAAGTGTTTAAAGTCAAGTAAGTCTGTGTGTTATGACAAGATCAATATCATTTTAATAAAAGGTTTCTGAACTATTTTTGCTCATACACAGATTCATGTATTCATATGTAATACCAGTTAGTTATTAATATTTAATACCAGCTGGTCTACCAGAATTTTTACTGATAGTTGTACAACTGATATCGCAATACTTATATTTAATACGGGTAACAAATGTGACCATTCTCATTACATGACAATAATATTGCTTAGCCTTTTCTAAGATTGTTGAAAAGATACTTCACAACAACCTTTTCTTTCACTTAAAAAATTACATCTATGATGGAAACGTAGTTTCAAGACTGGAAGAACATTTACTGATGATTTATTTAACGTCATCAATAAAATACACACACACATATATAAGTAAATAAATAAATAAATATATATATATATATATATATATATATATACTGCAGAATGATGTCACCTATTTTGACTTTAGTAAAGCCTTTGATTATGTCAACATCCTATAATTCTAAATAAACATTACATTTAAGTTCAGATAAGATAAGGGGTGTGTAAATTGCTGCGGTAATAAGATAATATGGCAAAACAAATTACCATTATTTGCAAATCCATTACTGTAACTTTTCACAAGGTTTATAACTCTTTACGGAATTAATACACGTAATCTCCTGTTTTGTGTGCGTGAGTTTTTTATTTTGTTTTTGTATTTGGTGCGGTGCCAACCTTATGTGGTCTGAGTAGATTGTTTGGCTATGCCAGTCAATATTATATTATCATATAATTAAATAAATAAAATAAATAATATATCTACACACAGACAAACACACTCTTTTTCTCTCTCTGTGTCTCTTGCTCACACACTTAATTTTGAAAGACAGATTTGATATCCTATACTGCCTACCATATTTAACAATACTATTTTTTATTCAATGTTCTTTTTTTATTTTTGCATCCAAATATATTCTGAACCCCTATTCTTTGAGAGTTTTTTTGTTCAAACATTCTCAAAGAACGATTTCTTTACTAGTTCCTAAAAAAGGGAAGACAATAAAGCCATTCTTTATGTGACGAGAAAAACGCACGATGATGTGACTAAACAACATGGCACGAGAATCAGAAAGATGATTATCAAAAATATATTACTAAATGTGGTAAGTGTAAGAGGAGGGTATAAGTTACATAATTAATATTTTGTTAACTATCCTGTTCATGTACATAATTGGAATGAAGAATGGCATTAAGGCGCCTGCCTGTCATTTTAACAGCTTTGCAGCGTGCTAGCAGAACACTTTTACCAGATAACTACTCACGAGATTAGTGTGAAACTACAATAGAGAGACTTTGCATATTACTAATAAACTAATAATAAGCAAACCAATAAAAATATGGTGTCACCGCTGAAAAGTGTCTGTCATGCGAGTGTTCTACGATACAACTGCAAGTCGTTTCAGTGTCTTAGGCGTGGTGCACACCGAAGCAATACGATAGACGATTCGATGAGCGATACGACGCGCGACGCGATGTGTATACGACACGGTTTCCTGGATACTGGCGCGATACCGATACGACAGCGATATCGATCGGCATCGTATCGTGGAGGCGACGCGGCGTGCTGGTCGCGCCAGGGAACAGTATCGCGCGACATTCCTTTCAAACAACTTAGCGGGTTCGCAGGAAAATGTTAGTATGATGATTTTCACTTATAAAACAGGTAGAAAAGAAGTTCTGATTGTAGAATTATATCCTGTACCATCTGGGCCAACTGTTCTACCCACTTTCAACTGCTTCCTTTGCCCCACTTTAGTCACAGTTTTCTTTCTCAACCGCTGTACTCTCGGCAGAAGACTTTCGCATGGTATCACAAACGGTTTTCTTCCCAAATAATATCGATACAGTGTTATTAACACATTTGCAATAACAATTAAAGACGATGTATGAAATTTTGTTCTGCATGCACGTAGGGATATATTTGTTTTGGTATTTATCTTTGTTTTAAATGTGATTTATTCTCTTAGATTAATATAAAAATGAAGTGTCCTGACACACACACTCACTCACTCACCAACACACAGCCCAAACCGCTGGACCTAGAACCATGAACTTTTGAGGGAAACTTCCCCTTGGCCCGTAGGCACCTACTAAGAATGGATTTTTTTTTTCGAAATTCGATAATTAAGGGGGTTAAAAAGAGGTGAAATATGTTTCAGAGGAAACGTCGATAGAGCTCGAACCCGGCCGCCTATCATTGTGATATTTACTTTAATAGGACACTCATAAAAATGCATATTAGCCATTTTAAGGATTTTTCGAAATTCACTGATTAAGGGGTTGAAAATACCTTAAATATAATTCAGATTAACTACCGATATCTATCGAACCCTTCGGGATGGAGAGTTGGTATTCACTTCAAAATGTTGCTTACGTAAATACCCAAAAAGTACGTAACATACACCTAATGTCTGTGCACAGATATTGCTTAGAAGTTTATTATGTCTTTGACATTCAGGTAATGTAAATATTTAAATAAGTAATTATGATATGGTAGTAATATTTATCTGCTACTAGTGTTAATTTAAATTTTTATGTTTGTTAAATGTATGGTACATTTTCAGGAAATTTTTTTAATAATCATAAAATTTTATAAAGGCTCTTACTAGGAAAAACGTAATATAATTTAAAAATCAGGTCATTTGCAGACCACGTATTAATCGATTTTTGCTAGTAGAAAGAATAACTCACATTTTTCACTGCGTTTTTTTTAAGCAGAATTTTTGCCTACACTTTGGAATATACAAGAAGGTAAATTTTTTTTAAGATAGAACGTCGAAGGGAAGAAAATGAAAGAAAAATCTACGCAGAGGTCGGGCTACGAAGATTTTCTCGAGTAAGACTATGCCTCGAGACGATTTTTTTGCCTCATAACTCCTTTTGAAGAGAACCTACGAGACCTGGCGTTGCATTTGTTCATGTTGGAAAGCAGCGGTGAAATTTTTTTCTACGACTGAAGAGTAGAAGATATCCAGGCCTTTCTCGTTTCCGTCTTCCAGGAAATATGTTGGGCAAATCCTAGCCTGGCATTACCTCTTGCTGGGCAACTGGGAGAAAAATTTTTCGACGTGGTGTATCACGTTTCTTGATACTAACATCCATTTATAATTTTGAAACTCAGGAGAGTTTTCGAAATTTCTTTCTTCACGGTGGAGACTTCAACGGTAAGCAGTCCCAGCCCTCTCGCAACCACAAGAAAAAATTTCCAAACCATGAAATAGTTTCAGAAAATGTGGACAACTCTGTTTAAATTTAAATGTTGAGGATATATTTTTTAAAGTAGTGCAAAATTTTTAACCCCATGAATACTCTGGATAAGATGTCTCAAGCTGAATCCTCACGATTTTTGCAGTATTTCTTAAAAAACGAACAGAAGAATTACTCTAAATTATATTGCTACAAAGCAAAGAAGTTTGAAAGAAATATTACCCTACCATTTTAGCTAACATTGTGGAGGAAATAATTAAATTTATATTTTTCTTTGACTCATCACACTGAACTAACATCCAATATTTAATTTTAAAATTTGTTCGAATATAAATTCACAATCTAGTATGAGTCTAGGAAAGCAAATATTTAATTAGTACGCATATATTGTTTCCATTTCTTAAGTTATAGTCTCTCATAATTGCAACGTCACTGATTTTTTTTTTTTTTTTTTACAATAATGTGTTACGGAATCTTATTGATGATCCAATTTATGTTTCTTTATGAGCCCTACTAATGTTATTTCAATGTTATATGTACTAAATATGTTTCTTTTCACACTACTTGTTTTCTCTCAGTTTATCATAATTGTTTCAATTAATTTTATTTTACCAAGTCATACATCCCAGGGCTCATTCACTAGTAAAATAATTGGTAAGCTATATCTGCCCAAGTTAAAGTTTTTATTTGGAGATATTACAGAGAGTAAAAGTGGAGAGAGCGAGGTTATGTTACAAGTAGTTTTAGGATTTTTTTAAAATTCGACCCCCAAGCAGTAAAAACGAGCAAAATGTGTTATTTATGAATCGTTTATGTTACTGAAACACAATTGACTGTCGTCGTGATTTTTACTTCAATTGGTTACGTATACAAATATCTGTGACAGGACTCGAATATGCTTCGAAATTCTTTAATTAAGGGAGTGAAAATACGTTAAATGTATTTTCGATTATTCCTCTATACCTATAGAACCGATCGAGATATCGAAGTGCTCTTTGCTGTAGATTGATGCTTTTGTAAATATCCCATATACCATTAAATAAACTATCCGAATTCGGCACCAAAGAGGTTAAAAAAAGGTAAAATTTACTTTGATTCACAATCGATATACATAGTTTACATTGATTTTTAAATAGCGACGTGAGTTTTGTTTAAGGTTAATGCTTACTCAAATCCTGAAAAGTAATTTCACGAATTTTCGAAATTTCCCGCCTAAGGACGTGAAAAGGGGTGAAAAATGATTAAATGTGTTTGTAATTACTCGTCGATATATTATCTTGAACCTAACAGGCTATTGTCGTGTTCTTCACGTCCAAGAGACACCAGTTAAGTGTTCTAATACGTGATTAAAGGGATTTTCGATATCCACTCTCTTAGGCGGTGAAAAGACCTGTAATGTGTTTTAGATAAGTCCTCGATATTTATCGAACCCATATATATATATATATATATATATATATATATATATATATATATATATATATATATAACGAAGTGTCCTCAAAATTTGTATTCTAAGAATCCTGGATATCTCATAAACTTGTAAATCTGTCATTATTTTCATCTTCAAAATATTGCCCAAACGAATGCATATTAGCAAATTTTTTGATTTTACAAAATTCGATAATTAAGGAGGTGAAAAGCCGTAAAATGTGTTTTTCGTCAATCCTTGATTCCTCTTAAACTAGTTAAGATATCGAGTTTATTTTTTGTTCAGAATGATGCTTACGTAAATATCTGAAAACATATTCAGGATTTTTCGAAATTCCAACTATCAAGTAGTTGAAAAATTTAAAGCATCTGTATAAACAGTTGAAATACCGAGATGAGTATTGTTTTAAAATTAAGCTTACGTAAATATTTAAAAGGTAATTACAGGATTTTTTCGAAATTGGACCTTGAAAGCCGTTAAAAGAAACGCGTTTCCAATTAATCATCTGTATCTTTTAAACCCGTTGAGACATCGAA
This sequence comes from Medauroidea extradentata, assembly GCA_003012365.1. Taxonomy (NCBI): domain Eukaryota; kingdom Metazoa; phylum Arthropoda; class Insecta; order Phasmatodea; family Phasmatidae; genus Medauroidea; species Medauroidea extradentata. Next base: position 57,420 of record PNEQ01084592.1, read on the forward strand.
AAGATTTTTAGATAATAATGAAGCTTATTTAAATATATACCAATTAAATTCAGGATTTTGTCAGCACGACCATAGAGAAATAATTTAAAAATTGTTAAGTTTCGTCATCCTATTTATAAATAAATCTCTTTAGTCTTGGGCCAGTACAAAAATAAGAATTCTCATGACCTACCTTGAAGCATTCGTTTGGAATGATATAAGTCTACGGAGTGGGAGGTTTCGGGGTCGTATCGTGCGTGAGACTTAGCGATGGGAATTATTATGCTATTATATATAGGCACGTATTGCGGGAGGGGAGGGTAAATCCAGTTTCCGAGTTATTGTTGATACCGAATTAACCTGGTAATTTATCTGCGTGCTTTTTTCTTAAAAAATAATAAAATACTTAAATAACAAGTTATATTTTAAGTTTTTAGTAATTTAACTGTCAAGTGGAAGAATACATGACGTGTTTCGTCTCTCAATTTAGGTACCCTGCATTACTTAAATTTACCTCGGTTTGAAGAGACTGACTTCGGCGTATAAATCTTTGTTTTAAACATATTAAGACATACATGACACAAAAATATAGTGCAATTACTAACTAATATTTTAAACAGTGTGTGTTTACATTTAATTATTCCAGCGGGCAAAGTCACAGCAGGGTAGCAAATTATATATATATATATATATATATATATATATATATATATATATATATATATATATATATATATATATACACACACATACATTTAACTTCCTTTTTTAGTTTCTGAATTAGTAGTATAGGTCATTCACGATAGGCTAAAAGTATTTTATACAATAAGTATTGTTGCTGCACAATACATCGAACTACATTAAATTTGATAATTCACTTTCAACCACTCAAGTAGTAAGGCAACCATGGTTGATGTTGTAAAGTATATTCAGTAATGGCCTCTAAGAACGGGTGGAATGGTTATCTCAAAAGGTTACATTTATCGCGAACGACCTATATATAGCATACTTCACCAAACTTTTTGTAATAAGTAACTGCTCAGCTGGCGAAACTGCAAGTCTGTAGTAAGTGCCCTGCTTCCGTAGTTCTAAAACTAGCTGCTCCAGAATGTTAAAAGTGTCAGTGCTCATCGAATATATTTTTGTGTTGTCAGGGTCCTCGGGAAACCACAGCCGAACTATGTTTGATATTGATGAAATTATACAGATGCACCCAGTATTTTCTTGCCTTTTTCCGTTTACGAAGTTTTAGGCATTTGTATGCCACTGCAACATCCTCATCAGAAGAGCTCATCACTACGACTGGGTCGGGCCTGGCCTTCTTGGCTACTTCTATAGCTTGTTGTATCTCTTATCGTACTGCTCTGGTGTGCATGTGAGAGTTGCGCAGACATTAGTTGCGTCGCGCGAAGCAACTCATCGCTCATCGCATCGCGTATCGTATTGCTTTGGTTTGCACCGCGCCTTACGCTAGAGGCGATACCGCACCAGATGAGCCGGCCAACTTCGCTCTTGGCCGTGTGCTTCAAGGTGATTCACAATGCCCCGACGAGGTCAACATAACAGTTCCAATACAGCAGTTCTTTAAACCATACAGTCACGACGATTCTGGTAGCGTTTACATGCTCTGACATGCTGACATGCGGCTCGTCGTGGTGTGGCCGTCGGCAGTACCAAAAAGTAGAAGCGACTATATTTTATTGCATGTATTATTTCAATCAGATGTTTCATGAAAGCACAAAATAAATTGTAGAAAAAAACTGTTGCGAAATGAAAGGCAACATAAACATAATATATAATATTCTTCGCTGAATTAAAAGTACTTTTGGAAAAAAAAAGATCATTTATTTTCTATTAGATTCGCAGACGACCTAGTTGCTTTGTTTATAAACAAGCAATGAGCACCTGGCACGAAAATTAACTGATGTCAAGGTACATTCGGTGAAGTTTATCAGTTTTCGAAGTATTTTGCAAACAAAAAAATTTTTATGCAAGTGAAATATATCAAGTATTTTCAGTTGCAGTAAATTTCGTTTTGTAATGTTACATTTACCCTCTCTGCAAGGCCCGACACAGCGAAAATTAGAAATAGAATCTACTTTCATCGGGCTGTCGGGGTTGTAATTTAGTCGGACTGATGATTGCTTTTTATTGCTTGCTGCTCAGATTTTGTTGTGCTGGAGCTGTTGCGTCAGGCTCGTCGTGGCATTGTGAATCTACTTTCACTCACAAAACCACACGGCGACCACGCGGGCGCCTTAACTAGAAACATTTTCAGCAAGATTTCAAATATCACTGGGCCGCGGTTGACCCAGCGGCGAGATCATTTGCCTCCCACCAAGGCGATCCGGGATCGATTCCCGGTGGATTAGGTTCCCGGATTTTCGCAAATGGGAATCGTGCCGGACGATGCCGCTGGTCAGAGGGGTTTCTCGGGGATATCCCGTTTCTCCACTCCCTTATTCCGGCGTTGCTCTTTACATCATGTCACCCCTCACCAGCGCTAAAACAGATGTTTTAAGTGCTGACCACAACCTCTACCGTTCACTTCAAATATCACTTTGTAGTCTGCACTTTATAAACCAAAAGTCAAAACGTTCGAATCCCACTTAGGATATCTGCAATTTTTTCAGACCTTGGTCTGTTAAATATATTGCTTCATTACCCTATATAATTGTATATATAGTTTTTTCTAGCAACGACTTTGTTGCTTTTCATCTTGCACGAATACATTAAAAAGTACAATAAACAAGATGTTGTCAGTACAAAATTTACGTGTTCCATTGAAACAAGGTACGGTAATTAATTTGAAAGAATAGCCTTAACCCAGAGAAAGTGAAATGACCAGAAGAATTCAAGAAATCATAATTATTAACGAAGCATAAATTACTATCACTCCAAGTTTTTAAACGGACTTTTAAATTTTTTGTTAAATATTTAATTACTTGTGTAATCCTCAGTTATAGGCTGGCTATTTAGTTCATGCAAAACATAAGTTAAGGAAGTTAACATTCCTCTGTATCAGCATTTGCAAAAGGTTTTAAAATATTGAAACATATAATATATATTAATTCTGTGACAGAGGAGTATCAGATAATGTAATAATAAGAGGCCGGGACTAAACCTAGATACAGAAAATTCACTGTTGGATACATAATTGAGCTATGACTACTCGTTCTACTAGAAAGAACAACTCAATACTCAGAAATATATTTACTTTGAAAAGATCAGTCGTGACTAATTACAACAGAACGAACGACCTGATCCGTCCAAGTGTTACCATGGCAGGGCGTTGCATTTTAAACATTGCAATCATTTTCAGCAGGTCTAATTTGTTTCACTGCAGAAAATTAGCAGCTTCTGGACTCGAATTTAATCTTTAGGTTTCTGTGGGATTGCTTTCGAAACACCCTCGTCCTGTATTTTAGATAGAATGTTATTGGTTAAAATTCTTGTTTTATGTTCAAATATTTTTTTCAGCAATGGAACTTTCGTAAGAAACACCCTGCGATGATAGAATAACATGGAATGTTACTTTACCAAAACTTCTGTCGTAGAGTTCGCAGCTACCAGTATGCCGCGACTGATTCTCGAAGTTGCCAGTAAGCCCTTTGCCACGAATGGGAGTTGGCTGGTTCTAGAAGACATGGTAGACCTCGCCGACTGATGGAACAAGGCCTCTAGCCCCGACGTCGTGAAGATCCTCTCAGCAACCGAGTACGGTGACCAGCTCTGAAGTCGTTAAGACGCACCTCAGGATTCAATTGGTGACTCACGACGAAACATAATTGTCCTAGGTGACAATTAGGCTGTCTTATTTCCTACCACTAGTTTTGTTACTGTACAATAGCTTAAATCTGACATCTTCGTACACTTCTTTCAACATTAATTAATTTTTTTTTTTATTTCTGTTCCTAACAAAACTTTTCTTCTGTCGCCACCAGCACAGAACAGCTAGTATCCCTTTCTTCCTGGTGACCTTACTCGTAGCCCAACATTATTATCAATAACCCTTGGATCAGGTTTGATCGCTGTTCAGTCACATTACAATCAAAATATTATCAATGTTCTGAAAAAGCTGGCAAAAACCTGTCTCTCGCTGACGCAGTGTATCTCAAGGACAAGTGCACTAATCTGACATATGTCGGCTTCATTCTCTGTAGTAATATGCTAATGACTAATTCGTTTCCATATTTTTCTGGGATGTCATGATAAGCGGTGCATGAATTTTGTGGATTCATCTGGCAAGAGTCTACGTTTCTTAGTCCTATACATGCACTGGCCACGACGCATTATCAGTTCGCCTCCGTAGATTAGTTAGTTAGGCGTCGGTCTACGGTTCGAGAGGTTCTGGGTTCGTGGGGCCGTGGTTGGCGCAGTGACAAGATCATTTGCCTCCTACCAAAGGCAATCTGGGTTCGATTCCTGGACGGGTCGGTCCTCGGATTTTCGCATGTGGGAATCGTGTCGGACGATACTGTTGGTCAGCGGGTCAGCGGGAATCTCCTGTTTTCCCCGCTCCTTCGTTCCGACGACGCCCCGCATACTCACTTCATGTCACCCCCAACCAGTGCTAAACACCTCGATGTTAAGCCCTGATCAAAGTCTGTCACTCACTCTGTGTTCAAATCCTTGCTCGGAAAGGAATGTTGTGTTGTCCCTTATCCTCAATACAACCTCATCGGCTCTTATTGCCTCGTGGTTAAAGGGTCGTAAAACCCTCTCTACTTACCTCACAATGCATTATCCATTGAATTTTAACCATACAAGCGAGTAGCATGTGGTAACAGTAATAATTATTTTCTTGCTAACATCTAGCTTTCAGTAGTAAAAGGCAATGACGTATACGTTCTTGGCTGGCGTACATCCTAGGCGAGAATATAAATCTGCGAAATTGACGTGTATCAAGTCACGATAATTTTACCTTCTCTCATTTTTGGGTTAGGTTATTGATTGAATACTGTCTTCTATGATCTTCTGTTTCAGTTTCACTCCGAGGTACACTAACTATGTATTACTTGTCCATAAGTTTTCGGTAAATAACCGGACACAAATCATTCCTTAGTCTTCCTAAACTTGAGACATTTCGTTTCTTACAATAAAGAACTTCCCTGCACTGCCTGTGAATTTGTGAGCTATAATGTATGATTTAATAATCTTTCTAATTGTAGGAAGTAGTATGCCCAACTATACTACCGAAAACAAGTCATTATTGTGCAATGTAGGCGTTTGTTTTTTCTTATACTTAGTTCGATAAATTGGAAAAACATTTTATGAATGATATATAGATCATAAACCATATGTTAACAAGCTACGACATTTTAAGTTACCTACTGTAATTATATACACAAGTGAGTTAATAAGAGTTATTAATCATGTTAATGTCACCTATACGCATGCATGTAAGTGTCTGCCTTATTGAAGTGTAAGATGTGTTGCTGTCAGTTTAGATTTATCTTAATGTCTCATTTTGGCGTGTGTGTGTGTGTGTATATATATATATATATATATATATATATATATATGGTGGTTGGGGAAACGATTCTGTGGCTACTGCATTTCAGATCTAAAAGTCACTTATATTTATCATAAGAGATGTAATTCACGAATTCATAAGAACGCTGCCTATCTATATAGGATCTGTGCCTTGAGAAACGATTGCGTTCACATGTTAAATTATAATAAATGACGGCAAGTCACCTTTCAAAATATCGCTTTAGGACAGACATTTCATGGTTGGTCGATTTTCGAGTTGTTACGATATAATTTCGCAGTACCGTACTCCACTTCCTAAATTTATAAACCGTTATCGAACTATGGCAGAAAGACGTTCTTTAGTAGTAGTTCTGAAGTTCGGATTCTTAGTGTGAGATTTTCCTCGTTATCGAACTTCCGGTCATAAGCCGGAGGCAGACGTCTGCGAGCGATATGAACATGAAACTTGTTTGACGTTCTAAAGGCACTCTGGAGGAAATACAATTTGTTCGTCATTCTGTAGGCGCTTATGGAATTTCACGTAGGTAGTGTAGGTCAGCCTAAAGTTTAAGGTGTTTGAAACTGTACCGCAGGTAGTATAACCGCGTACGAAATTTTTTCTGATGGCCTCTCAATTAACTACTACAACTAATTATATATTAGAAAACAAATAAAATGACGTGTAAAGAATGTACTACGGGTGTGACTTTTAGTAAATTATTTATGAAGTAGAAAATATGAATGATATTTTTGTTTCCCGTCATCGTATAACCTTGAATTACATTGCACGCGTTCATAAATTCTCGTCTATCAACAAAACCTGATCACGTGACTGAAATAACCTACCCTACACTTGCGAGTAAATTTTCAAGTACCTTGTATTTGCACGGGAGATTCACTCAAACAGATATCACGTAACAAGTGTGTAAACGGACAGTAAACAAATGATTATATGATTAAATTAATAATCAATTAAAATACATAAATAATTAAAACTTGAAATAAACTTGTTTTGATACTGACTAATTTAATTTAATACCGTCTTTATTCATGGCGCAGTTAAGGTTTCATCGCCTTTTCTTCCAATGTACCATATACATAAATAGTACACAAGAATTACTGGACAAATTACATTTTACACAATAATTTATTACTATTATCTTATTATTATTTCCTGATATTTTAAATCACAAAATATGTAAATCTCTCTCAGTATGAGTTTAATTTGTACAGCATACATTCAATATACTGCTATCTCGTAACAGTTGTATGAACATTGAAGTATGTTGACATTGGTAGGTTAACATTTGTGCAGTCCACACAGTCAGGGATGCGATTCACAAATATAAACATGGCTTAATATAAAATTTAATTTTAATAAAACAACTGATAACAATAATGCCGTCTCGTTTCTATCAACGAGATAAATAGAAAACATCCCTTCTATGTGCACAAGAAGCATATTTGTGACGAGAGTTTAACTCTGTATTTTGTAACTACAGCACGCTGAAATTTTCAACCGCAGTAAAATGAGAAATAATTGAAAGTTTATAGTTTCTTGTTCAGAAATTTCCATTATTAATTTGGTAATATAGAAGTAAATTTACTGTAGCACTTTTGTTCTAAAAAAAGTTCGAGGAGTTACAAGTACGAAGGAACCAAATATATCGATATAAATCTATTTCAGGAATGGCTCATTTATACGGCTCAGTAAATGTAAATGTGAACCAGGAACCATTATTTTCTGTTCCTTGAGATTGGAATGATTTTATCTGTTAAAGACAGATTTTAACATGCAGTTAAAGAACATTGGATTTAAATATCACAAAACTAATACGAGTTACGAACTCATGAAAGAGGTTAAAACGTACTATTACGCGCAACTTTAATTGGAAATGGCCTATTTTGTACGGGAGAAAAATCCGGATAATGCATTACTGCAAACAAACTCTTTCCTCCAAATGTAATATTTATTAGAGTACATACAACTACAACAATAACTAACGCAGTACGTAAACAAAAATATACAAATTTTTTCGTTAGATCTAAATGTAATAGCACACAAAGTAAATTTTTAGAATCGAAATACTCCTAATCACAATGTTAGATTTAGCCTATGTCGTAGTTGGATAAATTTGCAACAAGTTGGCAAACTTACTGCCAGTGTGTTTTACGTTCTTCCAAGTAGATCTAACGCCCATCGTTCTATGTCTTGCATAATTATATTATTGCAATTAATATTTATCATTAGAAATATGTTTATTTCTTATACATCTTTAATATAAGGAAATTTGTCCTGTAATATATGAAGTATTGGTTTTGATTAGATATTAGTTTGATATTTGTTAGGAAAGTATATTTCTACCATTTGTTGTATTTTGGAACAACATGGCTGAACAATGAGATTATAATCTGGTAAATATATAAATATGTGTTTGAAATGATAAGATATTTCCTGTGAGTCCAGTATGGTACAACATTTGATCCAAATATTTGTCCAGCTAAAGTATGCCACAGGAGAAAGTGCTAATTTAGTCACTTATCAGACAGAAGATGTATCCTTGTTAATAGTGGAGAGTTCTTCATTTATATTTTGTGTAATAAGCAATTCTAAACCTACAAAAACTAATAAAAAATTAAGCTGCAAGATATATATAATTATTCTAATGTTTTTAAGGATTGCCAGTTTATATGTGTTTTAATAGTTTTGTTTCTCTCAATGTATCACCAGGTGAGGAGTTTTCATTGTAGTTTCAAATCGTCTCTTGGCGTGTACAGGAATATAAAGAATACCACGTGCATTTAAGCCATTGTTTTGTATAACCGCTTGTATTACTTAAAGACATTCTTATTAGTTTGCGTTTTAATATTATAATGGTAAACTTTACCTGTTCGAGGCTTAACATCCATTAATAACTATCTCTATCATACGTTAGACAAGGAAATTTTTAATGGTTTTTATTATACCAGCTATCAGGGGAGTACCGGCATCTAATCAAACCCATGTGGAATTTGCGAAATTAGATGAAACAACCGCTTATATCTCAGAAAATACTCTAATTTCTTTGTGTCCGAATAAAATATATAGAAATGGTAAATGTGATGTCACTTATGTGTAGTTCCCATATATGATAAAGTAGGATCTTAATAATCTCCAGTGTAACCAACATCGACGCACCCAGACACCGTAAAAATCCCAAGATAAAACGAGTACAATAAAAACCACGCCACGTCCTTCTGTTACTACTTATCTGTGGAAACAATAGGTTAGCGAAATGTAATAGGCTAGAATATTTAATTTAGAACAGTTATAACATGTATCAGGATGTTAACTAGAAAAAGAAACTTGTCTTTCTTTTGCACTCTTTTTCCGAAAAAGGCGTCGGGTACTGATAGCTGACGTGGTGGTGAGCATACAGACGTTTATTTTGACTAGTTTCCGCATCCGGTACAACTACGCCGCTTAAATTAAAGCAAAGAATCCGGGATCAGTATAAATTAAGATGAGAAGAGGGCCTGGCTGGCTACAGTCGTGAAATATATCACTTTGATCTGTACTATCGCGCAGTTATAGTGCATGGACTTAAATGAGCACTTTAGACGAACCAAGCAGGGAAGAGCTTGCATGTTATGTTCACGGTAACCAAGATACCTTCAACGAAATAAAAGACGTCGAAATGTACTGAACAGCTACGAGACGCCGCCGCGAATTATGCGGTAAAGAAGGTAAGTTCCGCCTACATTAATTACTTCTCTGTAACAGCACATAGGCATACTCTATTTTCCTTGTCTGTTACGCTGTTAACAAGTATTGATATATTGAACTGCTTTTATGTAAATAGACTACATTGTTATACCCAAAGAGTTCCTCTACAAAAGTTAGTTTTGCATACTGCTCTCAACTACAGCGATTTTAACCTATCTAACTTGTGAGGACATGTTGTAATAATTTTAATGAATGTTTTTCACGGTGTTAAAACTGACATTATTTGTAATAAGTTGGGGGAGATTTTCATCAATGGACAATGTAAATATTTGTCTAGAATAGACTGGTCATATAAAGCAGTTTTCGGAGAGACATCGTCAAAGTATTCGTTTAGAGGAGGCCGAATTTTTCTTTCTATTACAATTGCAGTTAGGTGGCTGCCAAAAAATTGTCACCTTCAAGAATCCTTCAATACAAAATTATA